>RJWM01049366.1:0-11141 GCA_004363535.1 Dasyprocta punctata
TATCAAGTGGTTAGAGCAGGGAGCTGGCACTGAGATGCACGAATGTATCCCTGAGCTTTCACCATGTGCACGGACCTCAGGAAACTGCCCTATGAGGTCTACTCCAATGGATAATTTGACCCTACAGTATGAGTTCCAATTCAGGAAACCCACCTAAATTTGGGAGCAGAAGACATGCTCTGATTACTTTGTCATCACCTTGTGTGTACCAATGTATGCTTAACTCATAGCACCCCAGAGGTCATCTGTTCTAATTAGTGTACTCTTTCACTTATTCATTAATTCAACAAATGTTTATTGAATAGATATTATGTGTTGGGCTTTGATCTAGGTACTGAGGCGTAGATTAGTGAACAAATTCCTGTTCTTGTGGAACTTACTTTTTAAGGAGAAGAGATAGACAATAGCAAAATTAAGTGAATTACATAGCATATTTGAAAGTGAGAAAACCAAAGAAGGAAAAAATAAGGAAGAATGGGGAACGTGAAGAGGTGGCACATTATTTTAAATAGGATGCTTGAAGAAGGTTTTAAGTAGGTGTTGTAGTCAGGGTTGGCAAGGGAATAGATTTAATACAGGACACAAAATTTATAGGATTTATTATTTTATAATATTCACTCAAAAAAATGAAATTCTGAAGAGCACAAGAGAGCTGTCCATGCACTAGAGACCCAAAGAATCAAGCTGAGGACTTGGATGTCCTGCATGAGTCCAGCTGAAGATCCAGAGTCCATGGCAATGTCCTCCATGAGTCCACCTGGACGTCTAGACCCCAAGACAATGTCTCATGGAAATCTGTATCAAGGATCTGCACTGGAGCCAAGAAACAATACTTAAAGTAAGGACCAACACTTCCCAGAAAAGAACCACAGCCATCCTCAGCGACAGTGAGGACCCAAGATCCTCCAGAGATGATAACAACTGAATTCATACCATGAAAACCAGCGTGACAAGCTTCTCCAGGAGAATCAACAGTGCACCATCCTCCCCTCCAGTTCTCTCCATTTTGTGCTATTGGCAACAATTCTCAGGTGGGCCTTCCATACCCAGAAACACACTGATTCAATTCAGCTGTGTGTTACAAGCTGCCCTTTAGTTAATCCATCACAATGGGAAAGTGAGATTTGGTGCAAAACTTGAAGGCAATAAAGAAGTGAGCCATGTGGGTGTGTAGGGGAGAACACTCCAGGGAGAAGCATCGGCCAGTCAGAGGCCCAAGCAGGGAGCGGGGCTGGTGGAGTTGTAGCACAATGGAGAGGCCAGTGTGGCTGATGTGGAATGAGAAAAGACTAGAGAACTGCAGAAGTCAGAAAAGATGTGGGCAGTCTACAGGGTTGCTTGGTAGGAGACTGTGAAGATTTGTCTTCTGTTCTCTGAGAGTTTTTGAGGACTGGAAAAACATGAAAGCCTCTCCATAGTGCTGTGTTGAGAAGAGGCAATAGGGGATCAGGAAGGAAGCAGAGAGGTGAGTCTCCCAATGACCAAGGTAGGAAAAATGTGACTTATGTCATATTAGTGATAGAAGTGGTGGAATGTGGTTGGATTATGTATATAGTTTACATGCAGAGACAGGAGGATTTTGCATATGATGTAGAAAAGACAGTGGCCAGGATGATTTTTTATTTTTGTTTTTGCCTAACCAATAATCTGTTGCTCATGGGAGATAACCATATTAGAGATACAAATTTGAAGTCATCAGGGTAGTGAGACCACCACGGGAATGAGTATAGTTAGAGAACAGAAAGACCCCAATAGGTGAGCCCTGGTATGCTCAAATGTTAGTTTAGAAAGATGGAAACTAGAAAAGGAGAATGAGTAGGATTTTATGGACTTTAGTTTTGAGCTGAGCAAAAACATCCTTATGCTCTGCTTGTTTCCCAATTTGAATATTTACATCATTGTAGAACACTTACATGGAACATGATTCTATGATATAGCAGATGGTTATTCCAATTGACAATAATGATAATTTCAGTCCTTGCACAAGTCTTACACTGAAGTCACACGAGGGGTTGACTGATAGTCATACCAGAAGCAGGGAGTCCTATTTCTCCTATCTCTCTTTCTTTATCAACTCTAAGAAGGCTGGAGGAAGGGCAGAACCCAAGATGCTTGGAGGAAGAAAATTTTGGAAAAAATTATAAGTTCTAAAATTCTTAATTCTTATCCCAAATTTACCTTTTTGTGCGGGGGCTACATGTACTTTAAGAATCTATTTACTTTGTCTGAGTTGACATGACTAAAGTAGAAGTATAATAACACAACTTGGGTCTAATTAACAGATTGCTTTAAGACTTTAAATGAGATAATGAAAACATTGTAAAATGGTACATAAATATCACTTATAATTATACTACAAAGCCAGGAGCAACATATTTTCCAGTCTAGGATTCTTTCCTACCTTTCCCTAGCACTGACTTTCAGAACTAGAATGTCCTATATTCTCATTCTCTTTCAGTACTTACTTTTCCTATAAGGCGAGAGGAAACTTGGCAGCAGCTGGGTCTGGGCAGCCTCCTTGCTGATGAGAAGTCACGGATGTGATGACCTCATTCACAAACAACAGTGTGGTCATGGCTCTGATTTTGGAAACAGCGCCAATAGTCTTGCACATAATTTTCATGATGTATGAATCCTGAACGAAAGCGAAGTTTACCAGTGACAAGGGATTAGCATTTTCTACATAATATTTTCTTTGGCTAGAGATTGACTTCATTTGGGGAATTATGTCAACAAACTAAGTTCCCTTTTGGGGCCTGGGGATTCCTCAGATTGATAGTGCCCCTGACCCTCCTTGTGGGGTTGCTGGGAGTTTTCTCAGGCATGGAGTTATGTGGGATCTGTGTTTGAACAGAGGTTGGGCATGCTGACATCATCTGCACATTCCTTAGCCATTTGTCACCAGACCGCAGAGGCCCTGGTAGGAGGCCTGATTCCAGGGAGGAGATTGTTCTCTCTGATGAGTTTGGTTATTGAGTTGGGGGTAAATATCTGTGAACCTGAGAAGGAAAAGTTCATTTCTTTTGGAGATTTGTGTAGTTTTAAAAATGAGTTTATATAAATACAGATGATGAGGCAAGGGGAGGTACGAAAGAGTAAACCTAAATTACCAAAAATAAATTAAATGATAGTGAAACACAGGGAAATCAGTGGTATAGAAAGAAAACAAAAATGAGGTTATTACCAAAATGCTAAGTCAGTTCTTTGAAAATTTTAAAAGGATAGCTAAGTATCTGAAATTCTCAAGAAGGGAAAATATGAAAAGCTGTAAGAGGACTGAAAAAAAGGAAAGGCAAAAATTAACAGTATGCTACTTGATTAAAAATAAATTAAAAATTTATTAATTAAAAATAACTTATGAAATTATTAAAAAATTAAAAACAATGAAAGAATATCATTGAAAAGGTTTTACACAGCATATATCTAAAAATAAAAGCTTAATAGATCCAAGAAGAAATAGAAAACTTGGAATAGAATAACAATCTTTAATGATATTGAATTAATATTTAAAAGATAACCTTTCCTTCCTGCCTTTTTTCACTATTCTCACAGAAAACAGTTTGTAGATAGATTTTACCTAAATATGATTTGCAAAAAAAAAGAAGGAAGTACAATTTGCCCAGCTAGTTTTATGAGTTTTGCATAATTTAGATTAAAATAATTCTCATAATATATTACTCAAAAGCCATATTCAAGTTTTATAGAGAAAAGCATTTAAAAATATTACCCAAACAAATTCAGTGTTTTTTAGACATCACATTTTTTATCATTTGACAATTTTTCCAGGAATACAGGGATGGTTCAACTTCAGGAAACCTATTAATTCACTATTACTTTGGTAACTAAAGGGAAACAAAATAATTTCAATGCACATGGAAGAGATCATGAAATTTCTTAGACTGCTAGTGATAGACAAGGACTTTATTACATAGTGAATCTCACACACCAAATGTGTGAGATTCCACAACAAATGTCATAATTAATGTGTAAATCTGAGATACTTCTTTTAGAATGAGGAACAAAATACACATGGCTTTTTACCAGTTGTACTTATTAGCACAGTTCTAATGGTTCTAGATAAAACAATAACTAAAGAAAATAATAATTGATAAGAAGAGTATATTGCAATTATTTGCTGATGATATGATCATTTATGTTTTAAATCTAAAAAGATTAATGGCATACCAATGAAAATGTTTAGTAAGATTTACCAATATATGATCAGCATAGATAATAATATTCCTTTATAGCAGTAATTGTAAGTTAGAAACTATAATAAAAAATAAGAAACCATTATAATAACAACACAACCTGTAAAATATCTAAGAATTTGACAAAATTCACAAGAGCTCTGGAAAGAAAATAATGAACCTCTATTTAAAGAAAATCCAAATACATGCAGAAATATACTATGTTCATCAATGGGGAGCCATTGCCTTGTAAAAATTCTGACTTTTGGAAAATACATTAAATACATCCCACTCTTAGAAAATTGTAGCTTGATGATATAGCATTCCTCTAGGATGCAGGAGGGCCTAGGCCCAATCTCAGCATCACAAACAATGAGTTCTCAGAAGTTAACTTGATGTTGCAGAGTTTGAATCAGTAAAGAGTTCTAAATAACTTGAATGCTTGTTAACAGAGAAATATATAAGCAAAATGTGGATACCATACAGGGGTTAAAAATAATGAACTCAATTTAAGTGTATCTACTTATTGAATTTCAAAACATAATAAGGAGTAAAAGGCAAAAAGAAGAAATGTAGCGAGTTTCCAGATATGTTACACACAGTGATGATAACATGAATATTTATAATGTCAATATATGATATTAAAAATATGAAAAGTAGAACTATGCATGGCTGATGATTTTGCATCTCAGAACAGCTATGATCAAGTTAGAGGGGTTTGTTTTCACCTCTTCAGCTTTCAAAACAAGTAAATAAAATTTAAAAATAGAAATATAGCAAGTTAGAAACAATTACGGCTGTCACATATGTTCCTTCCACATTTAGGGTGCTGCATGCTCTATTATATCAATTAGAGTGTTATTCTCACTCCCTTCAGCTATTTCACTTTTGCTTCTCAATCATAAGAAGAATGTAGTTGCTTATGACTAACTAGTATCATTCTAATGTCTGATCCTTCCCTGATTATACATTTTTTTCCACTGAGGTCTGTATTATCACCATTTTGTATCACAAGGTCTTGGAACAATTGCCTGTAAATTTCTAGGGTTACTTTTACCATCACTGATGATTCGTTGTCATAAATGCAGAGATAGACGATATTTTCAATCTCCTAGTAGTCACCTAATCAGATCCTCAAATGAAGCAATATATGTAGTAGAATGTGTTTCTAATTTTCCAGTCCATTTATTTTTGGCTACATTTTCAGTGGTTGCAGTACTTATGTTATAGTATACTATCATATTTCTCATCCTTCATGATGTCAAGTAATTTACTTAACCAGCAGCAAAGAGATGCTTAAGCCTTATGACTGAGTACCACCACCCTTCCTCTAAGATATCGTTTACTGAACCTTCTAACCAGTTGTACCTCTGTTTGTGCAGTATGACTGCCTACTTGCTCCAATTTCACCCATTCTTCTATCTTTATTTCTCACCAGGCACATATCAACCTTTTCCAGTAGCCATAACTGGCCAAACCAGGAGAAAATTCCTACAGATGCTCAATCATTGTTCTTCATTAGCTGTTGAAATCGTCACAATATCTCTGTCAACAAACCTCTCTTAATGTTATTTCTGATCACTTTTTTTCTTAAACAGATATTCTTTCTTTATTGATAGCCCTATTTTTCCTGCACTACTACTATAGTAGCTTAGAAAAGTTCCTGGAACACAGTAAACACTCAATAAATGTTTTTACCATGGCCACTAGTACAGTATTGCTAAGTCTAGTTTTCCCATATGGCAAACTAACACAGTGCGAAAAGACCTGTACCAAGCATTTTACACAGGTCATCACATTTAGTGTATTTATATTGAGAACGCTGAAGTTATCCAAAAACAGTTTTGGCACTTTTTTTCACAACTGACCTTCAATTTTGAGCCCTTGTTATGACCTGTATCTAGATGTCCCCCTGAAAGCCTCATGCAGTCACAAGTGGGGCATTTTGGAGGTGACAAGAGTCCAGGATGTGTGATACTGTAATCAAGAATGCAATGCTAGGAGTAAGGGTGTGTATATCCTCAGGGTGGGTAGCCTGAATAAAATATAAAGGACAGAAAGAAACTTGTCATTTGTAACTAGTTGCTTGCTTGCTATTTACTGCCTTTTGTCTGCTCTGCTTTGCAGTGGACTCTCTCCTCTGTGATGCCCCTCTGCCATGCCAGCTATGGACTGAACACCTTTACAAACTGTAAGCCAAATAAATGTTTCCTCCTTCGGCTTTGGGTGTTGAGTGTTTTGTCCCGCAATCAGAAAAGTAACTAAGACATCTCTCTGCTTACTTTCTAATCTCAGAAAAGAAGTCTATTCAACCTCTCCAGGGCCAAAGCCTCGATATGCATTTTCAGCCTCATTCTTTTTTTATCACTCCCAAGACCATACTTTCTTGGCTTCTGATTGAATTTCTCACTCTCTTTTTATCAATTCATTTTTTGGCCTTTTAATATACCCAAGTCTTCCTAACTTAACTTGAAAAACCCAAGTTTGCACCTTTTTCACACGGAAGAGTCTACCATGGGTTTTCCTTCCAATCACTGTATATATTCTTAGATAAATTTTTAATCTTTCCTATGCCTTCTTGTTGTTTGAATTCTACATACTCGTAACCTACATTTATCATTTCTGAATAGTCACAGTTGGTGATGATCTCTTAATTACCAAAAATCCAATTGGGAGACCTTCTTCTCAGTACTTCTTCATAGATTCTAATGCAGTTCATTCTTTCAATCGCCATATTCTGAAACTCTTCTTTCCTTGGCTTTTATTATGGAACAATTTCTTGATTCACATCTTTCTCCGCACTCTTTAAGACATGAGTGTGAGCTTCATAGGATCAATGTTTGAGGGATTCAGGAAGCAAATTGTTCAATGGAAGGTCAGGATTGGGATCAGGACAGCAGGGGGTCAGTATCACACTCTAAGAGAGAAATGAAGAGGATACAAGAAGACAGAAAAGTCAAGATTTATATTCCTGGTGTTAGTTGGTAGCTACAGTAGCTACAGAAGTCTTAGGGGAAATACTATCAGTCAAAGGATAGTTGGGATAGTTTCGGTCTTTTTAGGTGAAATATTATGAAGGTCTGGTCAAAAGGTTTCCAAATACAGATGCAACTGGATTAAGAAGGGCAGCAGGTGGACAGATGGGTAAACAAACAAGGAGAGAGGTAGGCTGGTAGACTGAAAAACAGATGGACAGCAGAGGAGAAAGATAAAGGGAAGGGGATCTGGCTCCCTTCACTGGAAACGATGATACTATGCAACACCATGCAGGTGGCTGTGGGTTAAGTGAGACCTAGGCTGATCTGATTATTGGCACTGAAATGAGTGGCACAGAACTGATGAGAAGGCCATTTACATCCTTATCTTTCTTCCTCTTTAGAAATATCAGTCATCTACACATTTTCATAGCTTTTAATTATGGAAAATTTCAAAGATACACAAAATAGAACAGTCTTGTGAGCTTTCATGAATCTAGTATCCAGTTTAGTAATTATTAACACTTTACTATATTTTATGTAATCAATGTTTGCCCCAGACACTTCAGTGTTTTGTTTTTGCTGCCATGTTTTAAAGCAAATCTGAAGCGTCCTATTATCTTAGTCACAAATAATTTAGTGCTTATGCTATTTTGAATCAAAGCATCTGTGCATATCGTTCTATTTTGTTCTTTTATACAATTATTCATATTGCTTTTCAGCTATGATATTTGAGTAGTAGATGAGTTTTTAAAAACACCAGTAGCTAAAAGCCCAGATGATTCTGCAAAGGTTTTGGGTCTACTTTAAATCTTGTTGCTTTAGGATGTCCCATTAAAGATTCAGTCTTATTCTTTAAAGTAATGTAGGGTGTTCAATTAGTCAGTCAGTGTGATCTTCAAAGCCAAATTTTTAGATTTGGAAGTAAAGACTTTACCATTTACAACTCTCTAAACTACTCTGATAGGCAGCCCTCGGAATTATTATTATAATTATCATCAGTGTAAGTTAATGAGCACCTAATGTCAAGTGATGAAGTACTGGAGATAAATAGACTAACCTAATAGAAGAAATATGAAGTGATACAAAGTTCATTAACATTGTGGTACTCTGTACAGTGCCTTGAATCAGTGGTGCAAAATGTAAATGTGCTCAGTAATGACAAAAAACCAACTAAATAGAAGGAAATCAAGATACTTAATTTAATAAATAAATTTTTAATGTGAGAATTTACTTACAATAAGTGATGATGCATTAATTAGCTTGATTGATTGTGGTAATCATATCACAGTATATATGTAAAATGAATCATCACATTACCCATTTTGAATGCATATAGTTTTTATCTATCAAATATACCTCAAAAAGTTTTTAAAAATGAATCGCTCAAAATAAAACAACTCAAGCTACAGTTGAGTCATCTTTAATTAAGAAGGGCAAATCACACAAATCTAAGGGCACATGGAAAATCTGGGACATGTAGACCACATCACAGTGAACTGAATTCTGGAGCCTGCTTTGGACTTCAGGTAGTTCATAAAAGGCAAATTCAAAGAGAAGACATGGACCAGCTTCCTCAAGAGCCAGTTAAAGGTAAGAGATATTTTGTACAGCATGCCTTAGTTACTTTTCACTTGTTGCTAAGACAAAATACATGATGCCCCAAATTAGGAAAAGTAAGGTTTATTTCTTACAGTTCTTGGGGGGTTTCAGTCCATACTTAGTTGGCTCCAAGGCAACATGGTGTGGCAGGATAGCCATTCATGGCAGTTGCCAAACAGCAAGGCGAACCCCTGAGAGAGAGTGAAAGGGAGACCCACGTTCCTCTTGCCCTTACACTGTATGTTGGCTCCACCCCTGAGTGGGTGCAGCACCCACATCGCCAACCCCAGCACCAGACAACAAACCAATCACAAATGCCGGACTCAGCCCCACCCATGGTCACATGAGGCCTTGGGGAAACACAGGATCAAACCAATACACAGCATATTACTGGAAGGTAATTTCAGAAAGGGGTATGATATCCTTGAGGTGGTGAATGTTTTAAACCTTGGCAGAACATTTAATTTTGAGCTTATGCTCTACATTTTCACTGAAAAAAGAATTCTCTAGTCCAATGTATTTTAGAATTGCTGGATTAAAAATTCCAGGTCTCTTGACAACATATTCAGGTTCTTAAATAATATGCATACAAAGGAAAAAGAGGTTATTTTGTAGGTCACCTCCTCCCTTTAAATAAAGCATCTGTTAGTACCCAAAGAAGACAGGTATCTCTAAGTATGCATTTTAGGAAGAACCATGTTCAAGAATTTAGATTTTATTCTAAAAGATATGGCAAGCCATAGAAAATTTTTCAGTAAAAGATAAAGTGACATGTTACCAAAATAAATCTGGTATGGTTTTAAGATGAATGAAAAGGGAGAAATTGAAGGCAAGGAAAAAGTGATAGAAATAGTTCGAGGGTGAAGTGATAAGGACCTGAATCAGAGCACTGGCATATAAAAGGCAAGGGAGAGACACATATGAGTAGCTAAATAAAGGTAGAAGCTTCAGCATCAGTAATAACTGAATGTGATGGGTGAGGGTGAAAGAGAAGTCAGTCTGGGATTTTGTCCAGGAGAAATTTGAAACCATTAACAGAAGCAGAGCCATACAGAGAGACAGGAAGGAGGTAGTGAGGCGGAAAGGATGCTGAGGTCCAGACATGCCTGACTGCTCCAGTGACCATGTACAGCAGCTGCTGATGGAAATAAGAAGGTTGTGTAGAGGGGTCACAGTGGCACATGGAGGCTCGGGAGGCACAAAACTGGTGTGAAGGATCTGAGCAGACCCTACAGGCAGGGTGGTACTCTGAAGAGAAAATAGTACCCGGAGTCAGAAAATCTGATTTGTAGTTCTCTCTGCCACTACTTCCTAACAACTTTAGTGAAACTATTTTTTAAAAATGTTTTTGGTTTGTTTTTTGAGTCAGGGTCTTGCTCTATAGTTCAGGCTGGCCTTGAACTCACTATGCAGTCCAGGCTCGCCTCGAACTCATGGCAATCCTCCTGCCTCAACCTCTCGAGTGCTGCGATTACAGGCCTGCACCACCACGCCTGGATTGGTGAAATTATTTATCTTGTCTGAATTTTCTTATGCATTTTGGGGAATAAAAACACCTTCCTCAAAGAATTGTTGTGCAGATTGAATTGGACAATATTTGTGAAGTTGCTTTTAAACTGTAAAGTGCTGCACCAATTTTAGTTCTACCCCAAGTGATGAGTTGGTGTATATGAGAGCCTAAAAGGTAGACTGCAGGCCCAGGGAGCAATCCCACTATTGTTCATGTCTACACACTCACCAGGACCCATGAAGTTGAACTACAATAGGGGAGGCATTGTAGGGTCAAACCAAGCATGAGTTTGTAACAGGGAGTTTTGAGAGTAATTATTAGGAACCTATTCCCTGGAAATTTGAGGTTTGAGGGGGCAGACCACAGGATACTCAGTTATGAGACAAGAAACCAAATTGGCAAGTCTGGAATGAAAGATCAGAACTTTAACTTGTTGAGGCTTAGAATGCCAAGAGCAAAGCAGAAATAATACCAAGTCTGGCAATGTGAAGCAGGTGAATCAGCGGCAAGAATTAGTCCCAGAGCTGAAAGGTCCTTAAGTAACAGAAATGCAACAACACAATTACCATCAACACTAGCACTTATAGTACTATGTCTGAGGAACTATGGTTTGTGAACACTTCACTTATACCAATTAAGTCATTTAATCCTCAAACAAACTCTATTATTGTTGTTGTTAGCATTTTTTAGATGAAGAAAGTGAAGCACAGAGCAATGAGGCGAGCTGCCCAAGTTCACACGGTTGGTAAGTAGCAGATCCAGGACTTTCAGGCAGTGGGACTGGCTTCAGAACCGAGCCTCTGTATCCCTGGGCCACAGCTATGAGCATGAGAAGGGGTAGGAAAGGACAGGTAGCACATTCCA
>RJWM01049367.1:0-11141 GCA_004363535.1 Dasyprocta punctata
AAAAAAAAAAAAAAATGCAAAAAACAGATGATGAAGGGGATGCTCAAAGATGAATGCAGAAAGTGGTGATTTGGGTAACTACAAAACTTCTCTGCATAGTGAAAATCCAAACGCCTGGGGTTAACGGCTGGGGTAGGAGAGGGTATTGTAGAGAGATTTTTATAAGGAAAGAGAAGAGACTTGAGGAGCCCAAGAGGACCCTGGAGAAATCAGAGATGGCTAAAGTGGATATTTTGAATAAAGGAGTTATAATAATTGCATGGGCATAACTGTCAAGACATCGAGCGGGGCCATATTCCAGTACTCAGGGAAACGCTAAGTCCTGGCTTCCCCACAAGGCCTTCCGCTTTACAGCTCATTCAGTCCAGAAGCAATTCATCAGTCGGGGGTCATTTCCCCACGCGCCCTGTAACCTCCTGCCCCAGCCAGCAGTCCCCTTGTAGCAAGTTTCCAACTGAACGCAACTAAAAGTTAAGGTGAGGTCAGACTTCCCCATAGAGGAAGAAGGGTTTCAAGGAATCTTTACCCACCTCTCCACGTTCCTCAGCCCAAGACTGAGGGGGTAGCTTCATCCCTGTGCTAAATGAAAAAGCCCCCGAGACTCCCAAGGACAGAAAGGGGCCTGGGAGTCCCTGTCCCAAGGACGGGCAGCTCCCCAGAGGCCTTCTCGAGCCAGCCCTCCAGAGGAAGCTGTTTAACAACATGGGCACTTCCTGGAAAGGGATGTATGTAATTAAGAGAATCAAAATAATACAAAGAACAATACAAAGAATCAGCATTACAAAAAATTTAGAAAGAACCCGATGCTCATGACATAGATGAGGCATTTATGTCAAAAATTAACCACAAATAATAATTATCCAATTTTATATATCTTTTCTATTGGGGCCTACCTAGCTGCCACCACAACCTCACGAGATGACCATTATTTTTCCCCATTTTACAAATGGGGGACCCAAGGCCTGGAGAATTGAATTGTCATTATAGAATGACACAGCAGTAAAGTGTCAGAGATTTAAAAAAAAAAAATCAAGTCAAGTTCCCTTTGTTTTCATGATAGTATCTCACTTTCCAGCACTGAGATCCGGGGACCCCTGAGCCCTTTCTTAGTACAGTAGAGTCATCTTTGGTGACTGCTATGGCAGGTATAACAGGAGCCACTGGAGGATGAATAAATTCTTGCTATCCTAGAAAAGATCCTTTCAAAAAGGACCCACAGGCTTAGGACATGATGCTTGCAGAAAGAAAACCGTAAATCTTCTGATGAAAAGCTTCCTAAAACCATCTTCCTTTGTAGTAATGTTTCTTCCAAAGGGATAGGAATTCTCACAAATGAAATCTGCCACACTACACTGGGGATCATTTTCTAATAATCCAGGTCATGGTTCAGCAAATAACAATCAAACAAAGTAAAGTGCCTGCCACTCATCCCTTATAAAATCACTATGAAATCCCTAAGTTCCATCACCTATATGAAGGCCTCATTAATGACTAGAGGCTGAAATATCTGTTCAGTTCTGCAACAGAGAAATACTGGGCCTGTTTCTTACAGATTCTACTAGCGATCACCACAGTACTGAAATGGGGTTTTTCCTGTTGCAAGTACTTTCTTTGGAAAATGCAGTGATACTTTAGATAGCAAGAATGCCACAAGCACTAGGAGAAAGATCTTTTTGAGGGGATCATCATGAGGCCTGGGTGTTTACCAACATTTTGTTTCTGTTCCCAGTTCATCATGTCCGGATCCAGCAGTGTGATCCAGAAAGTTCCTTCAAGAGCGAACAAGGTATGTTCGACCATTTGGAGTGGCTCCAGAGATGGCAATGTTACTGGCACAAACTGAGTAGGAGATACGTGGCTTTTGGACCAACTTTTTTGGAGGGGGGTAAACTTTTCCAGCTGATTGGATGGAAAAGAGTCATTCAGTTTTCATAAGGACCATTCCGGTACATCTTGTGGGGGGTGGGGAGTGCTGAAAGAGGTTGCAGTGTGAACAAGAAGGAGGCAGATAAGCAAGTTTCTCTAGAATAAGCCATCTCAAGCTCTCCAAAGTTGTATCTATGACCAAATGAAACTCTGGCCCGAGTCAAAGCAGTGAGAAAGGAGAAAAGATGGTTAGGGTAAGCTTGGAGTTGGTGTTTAATTTTAGAACAGGAGCAGGACAAATAATGGATGAAAAGAGAAAACCCAGATTTAGGAAATATTATTAGAAGGCAAAACCAGAGGTCCTTTTTCACATTCACCAAGGGATGGTCCCTGCCTTGCTTAGAGTTTCCACTCCCACCAGCCTGCTGTGGGTAGGATCACAGGCCTGGAGAAAATACACTGCATGGGTTCACATTCTGGTTTCCTTACTTCCGGCTGTTTGATTGTGGGCAAATGGCTTTACTGTGTGCTTCACCCCCATCTGAAAATACATGCGTATTAACAGTACCTGCCTTGGATTATAAGGATTGAATGAGTAAATAAGCAAAAAGAACAGTTCCTGGCATATAGGCAGCACCTCCTGAAGAAAGCTTGTGTGCTTTCAGGGGTTGGTGAAAGATTGAAGTCAAATCTTTGTTTTGTAGTACAAATAAATCTCTGCCTCTGTTTCTCCAACAAGGCAGGGTCAGAGAGGTACGAGGGCTCTTTTGTCAAAAGCAGCCTGGTAGCTACAATCACGAGCATTGTGGGACTTTTTTTTTTTACCTTTTTTAACTTTTAACATCACCCAGGTAGCCACTGTCATCATGAAATATCATTTTCCCATCCTTTCACTTTCAGTCTGTGTATGCTTTTGGCAGCAAGGTGAGTTTCCTGAAGACAGCGTGTGGTTGGGCCTCTCTTTGTGAATCCACTCAGTCATTTCTCAGCTTTTCATTGTAGAATTCAGACCATTCACACTCGGGTTTATTATTGAAGGTACACACCAGTTCCCCTCATTTTGTTGTTTTTCTCCTGGTCATTTTGAATAATTCATGTTCATTTCTTCCTCTGTTGTTTATCTGAGAGACTTCAGTAGAATGAATAGTGTTTGATTCTTTCCTAATTCTTATTTGCTCACTTACTGTCCTAATGAGTTTTATTCTTTCTTGTACTCTCATGGTTTTGTTTATCTTGCCTCCTCTTATGGTATAGGACTCTTTTAAGTATTGCTGATAATGTGGTTTTGTGTTCATAAATTCCTTTAGTTTATGCTTATGTTAGAAGGTTTTTACTTCTACTTTGATTCTTAAAGATGATCTTTCTGAATATAGTAGTCTAGGCTGGCAGCATTTTCTCTTGTGTATCAAAATACATTATTCTTTGCCCTTTTGGGATTTAGTTTCTGTTGAGAAATCTGTTATTCTTTTGGGAGTCACAGAAAAAACAAGCAAAGGAACCAGCAAGCAACCTCAGCAGCTTCTTTCTGCCCCTTTTTGTATTCTGTCCAGGCTACCAGGATTATAGCAGTGCCAAACCAATCAATGGGCTGATTTAGTAATCACGCACCCTTAATCCTGGCACCACGCACTTTAGATTCAGTCACCTCTGAAAAGGCCCCACCTGTGGCCACATGAGGCTTCAGAGGACATCTGGACACAGCCACAACACCTGTGCTGAGGTCCCTCCTGTGGGCAGCGTCCACCGCAGCTGTATCACTCCTCTCTGCTGTTGCTGTGAGGTGAATGTTCAGGAGCAGAACTTCGGCCCCCACCCAGCCGTGCTTACCTGGGCAGCGTCATCAGCAGAGGGCTTGGGTCTCCCGTTCTCTAAACTGAAGCGTCTTCCGAGGCTGGTGTGGAACCCGATCGTGACTGCGGAAAGGTGCAGTTTCTCCCCTTGGACTGGGATGAAGGTCAGCAGCACAGTGCCCACCCAGTGCGCTCCAGCAGCCAGCTTGGTTCTCAGAAACTTTCAGGAAGAAGAGAGCAAATAATAGTTACAGCCACAACATAAACAAACCAGATATGGAAAAACAGTTAACAACACCACAACACCAAAAATGATAGAAAAGAAAAGAACAAAAATTATTATAAACGAAACTAAAACTTTAAAAACTAATAAAATTAGATCCCAGAGCTTGGGAGGCTGACACAGGAGGACCCTGAGTTCAAGGTCAGCCAGGGATACATCCTGAGTTCAAGGCCAATCTTTGAGACCTTGGATCAAAAACATAAAAGTAAAATAAAGGGGAGAAACAGAAAAGAGAGAGCAATGGAGAATCTTATTAAATAATTTAAGATAAAAGGAAAACTAGTGACAGATAAAAATAACATAAGGCAGATGGAGGAAAAGAGGAAAAATTGAGTCCCCAATCCCTCCTGTCTAAGTATTTGTGTTGAGGACACTTCTTTCTGGGTCATCAGCTGCTGAAATCCACCAGGTGTGGGAGGGCGAGTGGGTCGCAGCTGGAGCCTGTTGTGATTCCTCTCAGCACACACCTGTGACCCTGCTGCACTCTGCAGGCCTTCCCCGTGTCACCTGAGGCCCAGGTGGAGGGAATGCAGGCTGCACCGTCACCATTCACCCTAAGGGTGCACCCAGGAGGGTGGCCAATGTCGGCTCTGTCACAAGCCCTTCTTGCTGACCACGCTGCACTCATACCTGGACCACACCAGCTGGGTCAGGGTTAGGGTTCCAGAGGCTTTCGAACCCTCACCAAGGGACACAGCAAATGCCTGGACCTCAACAAGCCCCGCTCACTGACCGAGTCTGGGTGCCATGTGGCCACACCAGGTGGAGGACTAGTACAGATGACTCCAGGCAGTGCACCCAAAGTGTGGCAAACGTCTAACCCATGACGTATCCACAGAATGCCTCCAGATTGGGGGGGCCATGGAGCCACTGAGTTCTGGGTGGGCGTGTACACCCGGGGAGCACTGTCTGAGATTACTCCTGAAGTCCATGTGAAATGGAAACACACAACTCAATCACCATGGTCTCTGCGCTCTCGTACCCGACTTCCTCCTGAAACCACATGCACCTGGTCTCACTCCTCACCCCAGAGGGCAGGACCACTGACCACTGTGTCCTCGCATCCCATCGCCACCCACAGTCACCATGGCTCTGCCCTCTCCAGAGGTCACATGACATTCTCCCCCGGCACAACAGTCCTGTACGGCTGTCTCTCACCGATCAACGCAGCAGGGTGTCCTCAGCTGATGGTCCATCTTCTGATCCCCAGAGTTTAGTCCCAACCACAGAACTCTCAGGGTGAGTTTGTATGTAGCCCTGAGCGTCTGCTCAGCAGTACACTGATCTCTTCTCTAAAGTGAGCTTCCTGTGCAGAAGGAGTTGTTCTCAGACCAAATCCCCAAACTGGACTTAAAGCTTGTAAAGAACTACAGATCTCTCCTGCCGCTAGGACTGCCAGTCTGCTGTCACTTCTGGCTTCGACTGCATGCTCTGCTAGCCAAGCACTTTTGGTGATGGGTTCCCCAAACTCAACTGTTGGGGAGCTGGGGTCGAAGCTGTGACTTGCTTCTTGATTTTGCCTGAGTTGCTTTTCTGATTCTCCATGCTGTTAAATCTCCCTGTCACTTTGCTGTCAATCCCCAGAGCTGCTCTTTGTATTCTTTCCCCAGACGCTAGATTCTTTGTTACTGCCCTGACCCTTCTTGCCTGTGGAGTTGCACAAAGCCCGTTTCCATGTCAGCTGGTGGATGTTGCGGCTCCCATCTAAACGTCCCCCGCCCGCCACCACCAAAGCCTCAGGTGGTCACAGGTGGGACTCTGTGGAGGGGGCTGGGTCTAGGGTGTGTGCTGCTAGGATCAAGCATTTAATGCTGGGATTGATTCATGGCGCAATGCTAGGATTAAGGGTGCCCTGCTCTGGGTGTGAGTGCTGCCTGCCGGAAGGGCGGGTAGCCAGGATCAAACACACGGGACGGGAAGCGGGTCGCTGTTTGTCACTTGCTGCTCGCTGTCTTCTGCCTGCCAGGAACTGTTTCTCCTCTGTGATTCTCCTCCAACACGCCGCCCTGCCCTGGAGCCAGCCAGCTACAAACTGAAACCTCTACCTACTGGGAGCTAAATAAACCTTCTCTCCTTTAGCTTTAGGTGCCAGGTATTTTGTCTCAGCAACCAGGAAAGTAACTAAGACAATGGACATTTGAGTCAGTTCCACATTCATGACTACTGTAATAGAGTCATACAACTCTTAACATGAGGATACAGTCTGGGAAATGGATGTCAGGCAATTCAGGCAATCCTGTCTCTGTGGAAACATCAGAGTACACTCCTATAAACTAAGCTGGCTGGCTGGGCTGGCATTTTTTCTCTCTAGTTTTCAAGGCTGATTATTTTCCAGGTAGTTCTTACTGCATCTTCACGTGCTGTATAATCCTTATAGCTCTTTCCAGAGACTTTAAAGGATCAAAAATTACTTTTGCAATTTTCAAACTCTGGCTGGGGAGTGGGTTCAGAGTTCTTTACAGCTTCATGCTGGAAGAAGAGCCCTTCAAGTGGAAATCTGAAACATAAATATCCTTGTCTAAGTAACCCTGGTTCATAAACCTCTTTGTCTTCATGAAGGGACATAAGGGGAGCGCTCAGAAGCACTGTGAGTGCGTTTTCTGGAGCATATCCCAACCCGACCTTGCACTAAGGAGAAGTTTTTCTGTAGCTGCCTGCATGACAACCCCAATAGTACATATCTGTAAAAATAAAATCTAAAATTCCTCTCACACATACTAATCATGATTATTCCTCATGTATACCCCCTGCAACCTCTCTAGCCACATTTCCTCCATCTGCCCCTAAGCACTCCAAATACCAGCTGTTTCCCTGAACCCCTGCGCTCCAAGCTCTTGGAATTTTCTGCACACAGTCCTCTCTTTCATAAAGCACTTTCCCGCTCTTCTCCATCACTGGGAGCTGAATCTGCTCTGCTAAGCAAAGATGGGCTCTCCTGAGACATCAGGCTGCTAGTCAGGCTCCTAGCATCTGCGGGAGGTGAAGGACTTGCGCGCTTCCATCCCGAGAAGCCATAGCTGCTCTCCGACACCCAGTCACCACGACCCCCACTACGTGACGTCATCGCTGCCCCAGCTTGGAATTGATCCCAGTGCTCTCATTTTTAAGTCCCTTGTTCAAGATTGACAGTCCCGGGGGATCATTTCATTGGCAGTGCCGTTGTCATCGCATTGCAAGACTTGAGAGAGGGAGGAACTTCTTCCTCTGGCTTTCATGGTAGAAGTTGGAAAGGTTGTCACAAAATCAATGAGGAAAGCCCTTAAAATAGTAAAGGGCTTCCTGGTAGACAACAGAAAACTCATAGGTCCACTTAAGTTCTTCCTCTCGCTGACTGGCCGCGAATCGCATCCTTTTTCTCATCTCTACAAGAAGAAACTTCTTCTCCTTAACATGTCGCCGTCTCTCACACATACACACAAAACGCAGCCCCATCTGAGAGAGGCCCCGCCGCCCTGCACGGCCACGCAAAGCTCCAGCGACACTCAGAATACTGCAGTTTTCGTCTCAAAGCAAGTTTGGAAACCAATGAAAGGGGTTTCTGGTTTTGGTTTGCTTGTTTTACGGTGCTGCCAACTGAACTTGGGGCCTTGCGCATGCTGTGCGCGTGGACTCCAGCCCACCACATTATCTGGACCGCGCCATATTTATTGAATTTCATTAGATAAAATTCACTTTAGCGTTTCATCTTCCCCATTAGATCATAAGCTTCACCAGTAGAAACTCAACACTGTCCTTAGCACATTGCAGGCATTCTGGAACCATTTGTGGAATCACTGAATAAATCATCTTCTGAAAATAAAAATGTTTTATACCCTACTGGCTTCTAGACAAATCTGAGGTGGAATCCTGATATTAACCACTCTAAGATTCCACAAAGACAAATAAAAAAATAAAAACCTCCGACTTGCATGCTCTAGGCAGGGTGACAGACTGATTGATTCATCAAAATCTGTTTATAAGATCTGTGACCAGTTTCTCTTTGCATGTCTATTACAGCTTATCATAGCGATCGTAATGAACATCATAAGTGTCCTCGTGACTATATTTGGTTTCATGATATTAGGCTTTGAGTTTGCAATTTTTGAATCACAAGGAAAGGAATATACTTGGTCAAATGTAAGTACCAATTTTAATAATAACAGTCAAAATGTTAGATATAAATGAAAAACCTCTTGTGAATAATGTATGTTGAACTCAGTTAGGCACAGAAAAGGCTACCGAATATGCAAACCACTTATGGCATAGGAATATAAACATAAACAACCGCATTTCCTTCAAATTTTCTCATGTGTATACTAAAAAATTAGTTTCCCTGAATCACAAGGAAAGGAATATACTTGGTCAAATGTAAGTACCAATTTTAATAATAACAGTCAAAATGTTAGATATAAATGAAAAACCTCTTGTGAATAATGTATGTTGAACTCAGTTAGGCACAGAAAAGGCTACCGAATGTGCAAACCACTTATGGCATAGGAATATAAACATAAACAACCGCATTTCCTTCAAATTTTCTCATGTATATACTAAAAAATTAGTTTCCCTCCAGAATTTGGAAACATGAGAATCCTCAAAGAGAGATAAAATTTACCATCATCTGAAAATAAAATGAAATCAGTAGTATAATCACCTTAGCCATCTTTTGTATATTTTAGTTCAGTGAAAAAAGATTTGCACATATATTGTTTGATCAGTTATGCATGCCTATCTTGTAATCTGAATAACTACTTTGAAAATAATAATAGGTAATATATTTTTTAAAAAAGATAAAATGGCAGGATGTCTAGAAACTCCCCTCAAAAAAAAGTACAAAAACAAAAACATTTTAGTAAGGCAGCTGGACAAAACAAAAGCCTACAAAAATTATAAATTCTTTTGATGCTATAAATGACTCAGATATTGAAGTAGCATGTTTTCTAGTTTCACAAGCTTGCAGTGGAAAGAAAATTTTCCCTGGGATGAACTATCCCCAATTATCTCCCCTAAATGATTTCAATAACAGCCTGGGATTGTTTGATTTGATGGTACTTAGGGTAGACTGTGGAGTTAGAATTGATACCGGAGTAGGTCAGCACTTCTGGAGATGTTAAGAGCAAGTGGATAAATTTTGCACATGGGAAGGACATGAATTTGGGCGTACTAGCTGCAGGATGAACTGCGATCCAAAAGTAAATTTTTGGATCCCAATCCCACAGTACTTCAGAATATGACTTTTTGTTTTTTAGGAACAAAGTCACTGGAGATTGATTAGTGAACTTGAAATGTGGTCACATTGGAGTAGGGTGGACCGTTAATCCAACATGCTGACACCCTAACAGGAAGAGGGACATTCACAGCATAGGAGGGAAACAGTCTAATAAGGAACACGACCATGCGAAGCAGAGGGGAGCTCTGCTGCCATCCGCCAAGGGAAACCCGGGCGTCCAGAACCCAGGGGCCGTCCTCGGGAGCTTCAGGGGGACCGCGCTCCCGCCAGGAGCTTGATTTGGGATTTCAGCCTCCAGAACCAAGAGACAGTGAATTTCTGCTGTGTCAGGCTACACCACGTGTGGTCCTTTATCACAGCAGCCCTAGGAGGTGCACGCAGGGGGCCAGGAAAGGGTCACTTTCCTTTCTCATGCTCTGAACCAAGTGAGAGGAGATGCAAGATCAAGCAGTAGACCAAGCTCACAGCTTTAGTAGGGGTTATTACAGTGGGAGAACAAGTTTCAAATCTTTAGCCAAATGAGCTCGCTGGTGCTGTCCTCCCTGAATTCAATGCTTCCACCTAGGACGCCTAAGTTAAGCTTCTCCACCTAGAGAGACTGAGGGCCACGGGCTCCTCTGGGGCCCAGACAATTACCCAGCATCGAAGGGAAGAAGCTGGCATTACAAACAGAGCCCGTTCCAGGTTGTGGGGGTGGGGGAAGATCTGGGTTCCTTCTCTCCAAATTACCACTCACCGGAGTCCTGGCTCTTCCCATGGGGAGACGTGAGCGGACACGATGAGACACACTGCAAACCGTTTCCGCCTGTCTCTGAGAGAGAAGAAACACTCACTCCAGGTCGTGCCAGGAACGTGGGGAGGGCGTTGTTCCACCTGATCCGTGGAATAACACTCGGGGCCTGCAAAGTAAAGCAAACAGAACACGCGGCATTTAGCATCGTCATCCGATCGGCCCCACTGAGCCGGAGAACAGGCAGAGAGAAACACGGGGGCTCAGGGCCGGCTCCCGCAGAGCCCCAGCCCGGCACGGGGCCGTCCTCTGATCTCCACCGCTTTCCAGCCCTGTCAGGTGGAAGACAGGAGCAGCGGCATCCGCTTGCAGGGCTGCTCTTAGAATTAAAGTGCTTTAGAGGTGTTTGATAGATACAGAAGTAGTCAATTTACAATGAGCTTCGTTGTTACGAAAAGTACTCAGAACTGATCATAGTAGTGTGAACTGAAACCGACGTGCTAAGTGATACCTATTGCCTGTCTGGGAAGTGGTGGAGCGCGGCTGCCGATGGCTAAGTGACACGCGGGTCTCTCTTGTCTCCCCATCCAGATGGCCGGCATGATGCTCATCCAGTATTTACTGCTCAGCACCACCGCCGAGCTGGTCCTCACCTGCATGGTCATCCACTGGATGAGGAGAGCCTTCCACCACGAAGCAGTTTCTGAAGAATTTAGTTAGTAATTTTGTTTCTGATTGTCAAAGGAAGATAAAACAGTTAAGATTCTGCCCTGAGGGTCTCAAGTTTAACTAGAACCGGTAAACACACGTTTTGCTTCTAAAGTAAGGTCACATGTGCCTGGAGACCTGCTGGGATATCTTCTATTTATTTTGTAGGAATTGAAGTAATAGGCCTGTCCCTGGCGAACTGTGTGGGCGGTGTGCACCTCCCAGGAGTTTAATAGGAAAGATGTGTGCGTCAGAGACAGCTCGGGGTGGCATGGGAGCGTGGGCACTGAACGCCATGGACTATCAACCACTTCAGTTTTAAAATGTTGGTTTCTAGCCGGGCGTGGTGGCGCACGCCTTTAATCCCAGCACTCGGGAGGCTGAGGTAGGCAGAGCGTTGTGAGTTTGAGGCCGGCTGGAGCTACAACGCGAGCGTAAAGCCGGCCTGAGCTACATAGTGTGACCCTGCCTCAAAAAAAATCAGGGCTGGGAGTTTGGCTCAGTGCCTTAAGCGCCTGCCCTGGCAGACACGAGGTTGTGAGTTCAATCCCCGGTGCC
>RJWM01049368.1:0-10919 GCA_004363535.1 Dasyprocta punctata
AAACCTGGCTTGTTCAGTTTGAGACTTCTAGTTAAAGAAATGTCTCTGCTAGGCCTGGAACTCAAGACTGCAGAAATATGAAGGGATGACCTCTAACCCAGAGGTGACTTCTTTGCATCATTTGCCCCAAAGCATGACTTATGCTAGTGGTGGCACTGTATAAAGTATTACTAAATGGGTTTACCTGCTTGCATATATTCACAAGTCTAGCAGGGGATCCAGAGGATTGATTCCAATGAATCTCCTACTACCAGTGCCACCACCACCAACATATTTAGAAAATGACCCAGTTAGCTGGGCTGAGTGAAGATGAAGAGGATCAATTCATCAGAATTAGATGCAGGAAGGCAGGAGAGAATGTCTTTGTAATTTTGGGATCCAATAAGAAAGAAGAATAGTGCTATTATGGTTTGGATCTAAATTGTCTCCCAAAAGTCTCATGTTCAGAAGTGGGATCTGGTAGGAGAAGGCAGGTCACTGAGGGTGTGACCTTGAAGGGTGTATTCTCATTCCCATATCCTTTATACTCTCTGCTTCCTGGATGCCATGGGTTAAGAAGCTTTCCTCTGCCATGCCCTTCCACCATGCCATTTCTGCTTTGGAGCCAACTGACCATGGACTGAACCCTCTGAAACCATGAGCCAAAATAAAGCTCTCCTACTTTAAATTGTGGGCATTAGGTATTTTGCTCCATTCACAGGAAGGTGACTAATAGTAATGTTAAGCTTCCCTGAGGTGCTACTGGAACTCAAAAAGCAACACAAAGGAATTTTTATGTCTTGCAGAACTGGGCAGAAATTGAGTAGAAATGACTGATGCAGGTGGGAGACAACTCCCTAATTTATCCTGTCCAACTGGCGACTTTAGGTATTTGAAAGTTCACGGAACCACAGAGCTGTATATGGACATTAACAAAAATAACAGATCCTTTAAGTGTTGTGATAGGAGACTTTAGAAGTGGCATGCAGTACACCATCTAGTTAGCAATGGAAGCAGGGTACAGTGACATCCCAGCAAAATACTGTATCACATGGGGAACGAGCCAATCTTGACAAATCAAGGGGTTATAACTGAAGTAGGAGCAGAGGACCAAAGAGAACCAA
This sequence comes from Dasyprocta punctata, assembly GCA_004363535.1. Classification (NCBI taxonomy): domain Eukaryota; kingdom Metazoa; phylum Chordata; class Mammalia; order Rodentia; family Dasyproctidae; genus Dasyprocta; species Dasyprocta punctata. Next base: position 1,104 of record RJWM01049368.1, read on the forward strand.
GACTGAGAATTTACAGTCTTTTCCTCACCAATTCACAAAAAAATGGCTATTGAATAAGGAAGTTCCCAGTTTGCAATGTGAACATTTTGATGTTGCCATAGCTATCAGGGAACACAGACACAGTGGTTATTTCCAACCACTGCATAAGTGTCCCTTGTGCAACCAGAATCATGCTCACTGCTGGACACTTTAAAGCACAGTTTGTAGAGATTTCTGTAGATCTCTGGCAATGTTGGTGGGGTTGGTGAGATGACTCAGAGTCCTGGTTATTTCCCAGAGCAGAATGTGGAAAATGTGGGAGAGCTGATAGGCACAGAGCAGCAGCTCCAGGCAAACGTTGCCCGTTCATGATGTGCTGAATCAAATCTTAGATTCACATCTACTTTTTTAACTTCTTGTTTCAGGGCCTCCTGGAATCCTACTGAGGAAGAAATGTCACAACCTTTCTAGGGGCTGAGTTTCTGGGCCCAAGTTGGTATCTGTAACATACTTTTACAGACCTTTTGGATTTCCAGGAAGTGGAAAAATTAAATCTGACTAGGAAAGTAATTAAAATGAAAAAAAGCAAGTGGGCTGCATGGTTAAATGTTTGATAAGGGCTAATAGATCAGAGAGACGGAAGGATCCAGTTCTATTAGTAGAAGATAACAGGAATCATTGCTACCACATACCCAAACAGACACAAGAAGGAAAATGAAAGGAACTTTGTTGAGGGGGGAAAAGGCCCTTAAAAATACCTCCAAAAGACATGACTGAAGAATCAATAAGGCCATGAGAATTTACCTGAAAGTGTCCATGTATTGTCAGTGTGCAGCTTGCAGTAGAATCACACAGTAGGGAGTCTGAGATGTGAAATTCACACCCACCCACCACACCCTGGGGTATGAAATCAAATCAAACATGTGGACAAGACAACTAGCCTGGTAAAACTTTAAGAAGATTGAAGTGGGAAGCTTATCAGGCAGCAGGAATGACAAGAATACAAACCCAGAGGAGGGATAAGTCAGTCATGGTATGATGGAGCTGAATGGAATGAAATAAAATCATTTGTAGTTGTGTAACCAAGGGTTAGGAAGATAAACAGTTTACTCAGAGGTCATGGATAAGATATCTATGGTTGAAATTTCAGTCTTGCAACCACTAGTCCACTATTTTCCCGCCTTTCCACATTTATTCTCTTATGAAAACACAGACATGTGGAAAACACCAAATCATGGAGTCGTGGTCCCATAAGGGAAATTTTATCTCGTCCTGTCTTTCAGCCAGTTTACTACCGTATTCTATAACAAGCCTGGCAGCTGTGCAAACTACATCAGCCAGAACACTTCCAAGGCTGAGAAATTCCTTGGACTTCTGGAGGTAACCTGTGCTAGTCAGCTTCCTGTTACTGTAATAAATACCTGAGAGGAGTCAGCTTAAGAAAGAAAGGTTTGTTTTAGCTCATGGTTTTGAAGGGTTCAGTCTGGGACCAGTTGGTCCATTACTTCAAACTTATGTCAAGGTAGCACATCACAACAAGGAATGTGTGATGGAGCGAATCTGCTCACCTCATGCCTAAAAAACAAAAGAGCAACAGAAGGAGCTAGATTCCTAGTATTTCCTTTGAAAACTGGATGCCACACCTCTTAACAGTTGTACCGTCTTCTGATAGCATCAAGCTGGAGCAAAGCTTTGAAGACATGGAACTTCAGGGGACATTTCAGGTCTGAACTAACAAACATTCTAATCCATTACTGTATGAATTGGCACAATATTATTTATATTGAGCTAATACTTATGTCCTTCCATCTAAGTCTCTTAGCTCTGCCTTCTAGTTCTTTATGTAGCCAGTTACTTCTTTCAAATGAATCTTACAAGTTCTCGAGCACCACTCATTAATCAATGACCTATCATGTGTCACTTGTGGAAGAGAGCATCATGCCTACCCCAGTTCCTCCCTTTCATCTTCTGGGCATTCTTGATTCTTCTATGCCATTTTGTTTTCATTCTTCTCTGGAGTATCTTTAGCTTATTAATTTATAGATCCCCCTCATCCCTCCTGAATCCTCTCAGTCATTTCTTTGAGGAGATGAAACTATTAGGATTTTAGAAAAAGTATTTACTATATGTCTTAAAGAACATAAGCTAGTTTTGATATTTATACTAACTCTATTGATATTAATAACATCACTAGAAGGTAAGTTTGTTGTCCAGTATCACACAAAAGACCCCACATTGCATGGAGATGATTACTGGAGCACTGCTGAATTAGTTTATCAATTTAAATGGAAATCATGTACATATACCTTGCCCCAGTTTCACTCAGACCTTCAGACAGTGATGTTTCTTCTTATTATCATTATCCCTAATACTTATAGAGTGTTTCTCAATGAGCCAGACTTACAGCAACAAAAACATTATGACTTAGATACCATGATCATTTCTACTTTTCTAATGATGAAACTGAACCCCAATGTGTGATGGACTTTGCCCAAGGAACCAAGTGACAGGTCAGGAAATTATAGGTAGCAAAGTTGTTGATTGTCATCCATGCTAGTGCAACCTGCATTTCCCAGCAATGAACTGACAAGTGGATGTAAATGTGGGGCCCTCTCCCAACACATGCCATATTTCAAGCCCACCTCAACTTTGAATGATTCCCTTGTGATGATTGTTTCAGAGTTAGATCCACGTAACAGCAACCCCTCCGGCACCAGCAGACCCTCAATACATATTTAATGAGTGATTTAACTAGTGGCCCTGACCCTTACAGTTTTTGTGTCCTGGTAAGATCTGATGTTTCTGAGTCATGCAGCGGGAAGGTTGAGGACAGGGGATAAATGATGTGTCACCGTGTGCCCTGCACAATGCAGCCCCTTTGCTCACAGGCCTGCTGCAATGGGCCTCCCTCAAACCCCTGGGTACAGCTGGCCTCTTCTGCCTGGCTTGCGACAGCCACCTGGTCTCATTCTTTTTCCCCAGGAGGGAACTGAGCCTCTCTTTTTTTGTCTACCACTTTCCTAAAGGGCTCTGACACTGGCAGTTGTGATGCTCCCTTTGAGGCACTGAGTTTCTCTAGGAGGAGCTGGGCCAATGGCATCCACCAAGCTGGGTGGTGGAGATAATCTGTACTCTTACCTCGCTGTGCTCAACTTTAATGCTGAGTTGGATCCACAGGCTGACTCCTTCTCTTTCCTCCTACTCCTCCGCCTCTCTCACTTTTAGAGTTTACCCTGCTCTCCAACTCACCCTCCTGGGGACTGTTTTTCTATTAGTCATCTTCTCCATCAGTGGGATAAAATACCTGACACCCACAGCTTATAGGAAAAGATGGTTTATTTTGGCTCACACTTTCAGAGGCTTTGGTCCATGATCAACTGGCTCCAAGGCAGGAACATCATGGTGGACAGGCTTGGGGAAGCAGGGCCATTCACTTCATGGCAGCTGGAAGCAGAGAGAGCAAAGAGGCTGAGAGGAAGGGGCCTGGGGCCAGCATACCTCATTCCAGGCCATGGCTTTCCCTTTTATGACTTGTGTCTAGATGTCCTCCCAAAGCCTCATGCAGTCATAGTGGGGCTTTTTCAGAAGTGACTGAATGTAGAGTCTATGATACTGGGATTCAGAGTAAGTGGTTACTAAATTAGACCACTGATTGGTTTGGCATGGCCCTAATCCTGGTAGCCTAGATACAATATAGGGGACAGAAAGGCTTCTCTTCTCCCTTGCTTGCTTTTGCTGTCTTGCTTGCCATCAACTGGTTCTCCTCTGTGAAGCCCCTCTGGCAAGCCATCCTGTCTTGGAGTCAGCCGATTATGGACTAAAACCACTATAAACTGTGATCTAAATAAACCTTTCCTCCTTCATCTTTGGGAGTTGGATATTTTATCTCAGCTGTTCACTGGCTTCTCTCAGTGCAGTGGGATGAGGTGCATACTTCTCACAAGCTCCTGGGTTCCCCGCTGTTGCTGTTTTGGGGACCACACACTGACAGCTGCTGCCCGGAGTGACTGCACTCCTCTAACTGTATTGGTCTGGGGGGAGTGAAAATAACTGCTAGCTAACTAGTTTCTGGTTGTGGAAGGCAGGGCCCAGTGGGGATGTTTTAGTTCAAGCTGCTGTGACAGAGTCCCACAGACTTGGTGGCTCAGAAGCAACAGACATTTACTTCTGCTGGTTCTGAAGGATAAAGTCTGACACAGGGGTACCACCATGGCCACTTCTGGTGAGAACCCTCTTCCGAGTTGCAGATTGCCAGCATCTCATCATACCTTCAAGAGGCAGAAAGGGCAGCCAGAGCTCTCTGGTCTTCCTCTTACAGGAATCTCACCCTTACAGTTGCCTCTAAAAGGCCCCACCTCCAAATGTCCCCATATCGGGGGGGTTAGAATTTCAATAGAGGAAGTTGGAAGGGGATACGGACATTCAGTCCACTGCAGAGAAGGAAGCTTGGGTCGAGGGGTGCCTTTGAATACATGAGTCAACTGTTGATCTACTGTGGAGGCCATGCCTTGATTAGAAGCGTAATAAAACTTTAGGAAGGTCCCTAAAGTAGCCCTATGAGGAAGCTATACCCCAGGATGAGTATCTCTGATCCGGTCAGTGTAGTTTTGTTTTGGGGATTTTTGTACATTGTTCACATTGAGTGGCTCTTCCCAGCAGGTGATTAGAGTGGGACAGTTCCTTCCTCAGGTTGGGGAATCACAAAGCTGCTTCTGCCCACGGTAAATGATGAGTCAGCTAAACTCAGAAGCGACTGCAATTGGTGCCAATGCCAGGAAACATTTGTGATCAGGGACTTCGCTTGTTCCCCTTTGTTTTGTCACATCATCTGTATACAAGTTTGGCTTTCTCCAGGAAAAGGGAAGAGGTGATCTTAAACTTGGTGCTTGGTAAGGATTCTGGATTACCAAATAGGACCCTCAGAGCCTTCTTCTCCTAAGAGGCTCCAGATCCTTTGAAGAAACTGTTGGGATTCTAGAAACTGTCAGTGGAGGTCAGTGTGTCTGGACTTCTCTGATAAGTTGCATGCAAGTGAAGCTGGACGCTGGGCCTGCTGACCTCTAGTGGACTTTGGCCTTGGAAGAACCAGACCTCACCTCCAAGGGGTTCTGCTCCAGAGACAGCAAAGAGGGCTCTGCAGGTGATCAGAAGGTGGAGACTCCTCAGGAAGCTTTGTAACCAGTTACATGGAAGCTTGGCACAAACTTGAAACATTTGAGAAAATGTCAAAGGTAGAGCTGGGATTTGTCTCAAGCAGCAAAAGGACAACTCCTAAATGTTTTGTCAGGGAAATGGGGAACCCTTTACCTGTAACTGGAAGCAAAGAGTCAGCTATGTAGCACAGCAACCTGCGGAAGCGCAGGGCTTTGAAGGATGGGTAATGACGATGAGGGCCTTTGGTTCCAGAGGGAGACGATGATGGAGCTGAGATTAGAAGTGAGGCAGAGAGTAAAACTGAGCTGCTCTTCACAAAATAAAAGTAGATCCAAACAGTTCTGCAGCTCCATCTACATCCTGGAATATTCTGGAGCCTGGCTTGGCCTGCAGGAAGCAGAGGCCACTTTATGTTCTGTAAGAATTTTAAATTTAAGGGCAAGTTGCAAGAATCACACGTACAACTCCTCAAAAAGAATCTCTTACCTAGATTCAACCTTGTGTTCATTAGCTTTCTATTTTTTATCGAGCTATCAAAATACACACATACATGTCTATACTCACGTGGGAAACTGTTTTCAAAACCATGAGAAGTGATTAGACATCATGCCCCTTTTATCTCAAAATAAATCCGTGTGTCTTTCCTAATAAAAAGGGCATTCTTTTACATAACCACAGTACAACTATCAAAATCAAGCAACTGTGCTAACGCTCTGAGCTGAACCACAATCCCTATTCAGATTTCTCTCATTGTCTCATGGTACCTTTAATTATTCCTGGTCCAGAACACAAGCTCACCCAGTGCAATTGGTTGGTTGATCTGTTCTGTCTCTTCAGTTATTTCTTCCTTGATTTTGAGAGTTATTTTGTCCAGTTTCCTCAGTTTGGTTTGCTCTGGCTTGTGAGAGGCAATTTTCACGTGTGACACATTTCGGTTAGGTTGAACTGTATCAGCAGCAAAGGCGTTCGTTCCTATTTTAATGATCTTTCCAAGCAAGTGAGCACACATCCAATAGGCTCAGCTTGCCACTCTAGTAAATCTCAACTAGTTGCTATTTTTTTCCTTTTTCTCCTTTTTTTTTTTTTAAATATAAAGAAAGGCAAGATCTTGATTCAGAGTCTTGGTCAGGCAAAGCTAGTAAATTCAACAGCCTTTAAAAAAAATCGTATTTATTTGAATCTGTTCTTTGGAAATTATATGAAGTTTTCCTTTACTATAGCGGGCCCGGCTTTTCTCTTAAATGCCACTTTAAAAAGTGAAGTAAAATGATTGAATCGATTTAAGGAAATTGTAAGAACTTCAAGGACATTTACCTCGGGAGGCACGCTGCCCCTCCCCAGCCGGGTCCCCACAACAGGCGGCGCACTTCGGGAACTCGACTGCGCACGCGCAGAAGAGACCCGCTGCTGTTTGTTGGTTGCTATGGCTACGAAGCCAGGCTGCTTGAGACCCAGGAGGGAGAAAATGAAGCTCAAGAGCCTCCTGCTGCGGTATTACCCGCCAGGTACTTGCGCTGGGCTCCGGACTCAGAGCGGGAGGGTGTGGGGCAGGGAGGGTGTGGGGGCCCCGGGGGCGCCGGTGGCCCTGGGGAGCAGGGAGAAGGCTTTTCCTGACCGGGGTAGCCTGGACGGACGCGGTAACTCACAACTTTTTAAGTGACTGCTTCAGGAAGTCTTTACACTTTTCGGTCTAATGTTTCCTGGTTACTCAGGAATGAGGTCGAGGGGCTGAAATACTGACTTCTGGAGGCGGAAACAATAGCAGGACGACAGTGAGATATCTATCTATCTATCTATCTATATCTATATCTATATCTATATCTATATCTATATCTATCTATCTATATATATATATATAGAGAGAGAGAGAGAGAGAGAGAGTCTTTTTTGAGAAAGGGTCTCTCTATACAGTTCAGACCAGCCTTGAGCTCACTTTGTAGCCCAAGCTGATCTCGAACTTGCAAGGATCCTGATCCTCCTGCCTCAGCCTCCAGAGAGCTGGGGTTATAGGCGATCACCACCACACACCACGCCTGGCGAGTGATTTTTATTTTAAATGCACCAGCATAGTAATCAAGTCAAGCTGTACGGAGTAGGACAAGAAAATTAACACTCGGCAAAGGATATTACATTAGTGGTTACTGGGGGTGAACTCAGGACTCTGAGCATGTTAAGAATCAGAGCTACTCTCCCAGGCTCCTCAGTATGATTTATCCAGAGCCTACTGCTTTGTGTCCCTTGGGGTATGACCTTAAAGAAGATCATAGTCCTCGATGCCACTGAATTAATTATGAAGTAGATGCATCAGATGCTATGGTTTTAGAGTAGGATATGATCTTCTGGTCCTCTTGTTTTATAGGTGAGAACATGGTCACGTTCTGAGTATAAGTGAAATCCACACACAGCCCACTTGGTAGGGACAAAACTAGGAGTAGAACTCTCGGTTTCTGATGCAGACCTCATATTCAAAATAAGAAGAATATAAAAAAAGGTCCGCAAAACTTGCCACAGAACAACAGAGGCCCAAATACTCTTGCCCAATGGAAAGCTTGGATAAGAAGTGGCGTAAAGATTTCAGAGAAGGGAGAGACCACTTTGCTCAGAGATAGTTCCTAGGCAGGGGACTCAAAGAGCTGAAAGGGAAGTATCTCACTTTTCTTAGCAACATAGTGAGCTGTTTAATTAGCATCTAGACCAAAATGTGTGAAAGACGGAGATCTCATAGCTATTGGTTCCCTCCAATTGCATTCTGATTTTTTTATTGCTTTTTCAGACTGTACCTTGTTAGTGGATGCCATCACCACCCACCCAGTTTTTTCTGGCACAAGGCTTGGAGGTCATCTTTTATTTCTGCCTTCTAGTCCTTCACTGACCTCTGCTTTCTCTTATCCATTGCATCAACACATTCTGTCAGCTGTACTTCCAAAATACTCTGTGAATCCATCAGAGTACCCCTGTTTTTGTGGCACAATTTTCCTGACTCAACAACCCTTCCACATCCTGGAAGCCACTGCCTTTTATTAGGCTACTCACCTGGATTCGCCCTCATCCCCTCCAATCTGTTTGCCACTAGCTGCCAGTGAACTCTGAATTATGCATCTCTGATAGTTTCCTGCTAGGTTTAGAGTAAAACCTAATCTGCAGGACTTTTTTTTTTTTGTCTTTTGGAGACAGGCTTCCACCTTGCAATGCAGGCTGGCCTTAAACTCATGTTGTAGCTCAGGCTGGCCTTGAACTCATGTAACCCTCCTGCCTCAGCTTCCCAAGTGCTGGGATTACAGGTGTGTGCCACTACGCCTGGTTGATTTGCAGAATTTGGCTCAGCCTGCTGTACAGAATCTCACTCTTCTGCCTTCTCTGTACTTCAGACTTCTTTAACATTCCTTTCAAAACTTGAAAGAGGGCTTTTTCTCTGAGAACAGATGAAATTACCCAGCATATGAGCGCAGACTCATTCTTTTTCTGGACCTGGATTTCCCTAACCCTTGGAACGGCTGACCTCTTCTCTTTATTGGGTTTCAGTCAATGTAAGCAAGGCAGAGATGCCTCCAAAGTATCCTTCACTGATTTTATGTTATCCCACTGCTCATATTTATTATATCCATCATAACCTGCACTCTGTTTATTGTTCACATGTTAAAGATTCACCTGTTCCCCGTGGAATATAAACTGCATGAGAACTAGCATTGTTCTGTTGTTCATGGCTGCATTCTTGACTCCTAGAAAAGATCTTGGAGTGCAGGAGGTACTCGATGTTTGTTGAGTGAATCTGTGAATACGGATTGTGGAAGCGGTCAATTCAGGCACGGGAACTGTTGTGAAGAGATGTTTTAAATTGCAAAGGATTGTGATTCTGTCCCCCTGGAAGAATGGACCTGGACTACAACCTTCTCCAGTATGGAGCTAACGTTTGGTAGACACGAGGGAGACACTCATTTTTTTTTTTTCCCTGTTAGCATTCCAATTAAAACAACAAGAAAAAGCTCCAGCTAGGAGGGCTCAGCCTACAGGAAATGACACTAAGATGAGTAGCCTGTCCTCTGTGTCCCCACTGTTTGCTTTTGGCTATGCTTGGCTAGGCCAGTGGTGTTTTCTGTGAATAGCGCAATAAATCAATGGCAGGCCTTCGTGCTTTGCTGGGGAATGTAGGTTGGAATGTGGGCTCTGAGGTTAGAATATTTGACTCCCGCCATGTACTTTTTCCATTGAGCAATTTGTTTCAATCTGTGAAGCTGTCAGTCACCTTGCAATTTGCTGACCCTTTCCAACTGCACCTATTGGCCTCTTTTGCTTCAGAGTAAAAGAATTCTTTCCCCAATTCCTCTCCTTTTTTTTTTTTTTTGTACTGGGGCTTGAACTCACAACCTTGTGCCTGCCAAGCAGGCACTTCCGTCACTGAGCTAAATCCCTAGACCTATTTTTTAAGACAGGGTCTCACTGTGCAGTTTAGACTGGCCTTGAACTCACTTCATATCCCAGGCTGGTCTCGAACTTACAACGATCCTCCTGCCTCAGCCTCCTGAGTGCTGGGATTAAAGGCGTGCGCCACCACGCCCAGCTTCCTCTCTTCTTATCAGAGTTAAATTTCACTCCTGTCATGTTTTCATTTTTACTTATCCCCTGAAACTCCCTGTTCAAACTCCTAACTTCCATATATAGCTGGATCTGCTGGTCATGTCATGG
>RJWM01049369.1:0-11144 GCA_004363535.1 Dasyprocta punctata
AGGACAAGTTAGTTCTCCTGGGAAAGACATCTTTAGTTGACTTGCAATTCAATATTGATCAGTAAGCCCCATTCACTATTAATTTAGACATTAATCAGAGAATGATAAATTTCAAATAACTTCCATCTAATAGAGAAGATAAACCTAAAGATTATAATTTAATTGTTCTTAAATAGTGTTGTCTTAGTTACTTTTCACTCATTGCTGGGACAAAACACCTAACACCCAAAATTAGGGAAGCAAAGATTTATTTATCTTACAGTTTTTAGAGGTTTCAGTCCATAATCAGCTGGCTCCAAGGCAGGGTGGCATGGCATTGGGGCAACACTTAAAGGCAGCAGCAGAGCAAAAGCAGCCGGAACCAAAAGGGGCAAGAGCAAGCCTCTTTTTTTCCCTTATATTGTACACATGATACACCCCCGGCCCCAGGGTGTGTGTAGCATTCACAAATCTCCTTGCCTTCTTTTGCACAGAATGAGCATATTTACAAAGTAAGAAGTCTGGCTCCCTGCTGAGTCTCTCAGTTAAACTTCTGACTTTCTCAAATTGACACAATGAACAGGTAACTGCTTGTGCTTTACACTCCAGGATGTAGAGCTACTGAGTTACTTAATTAAGCTACTAGACTTCTCAAGTAGACACAATGTATAAACCATAACATGTGTCTACTATATTTTGCATAAATCATATTTTTAACTTTTTGAAAATAATGCATTGACAAATGTTAGCAATTGATTTCTTCTATAATTATTTGCTGTATGATCATCAAATAGCCAAAAATGGGAAATTAGCTGCCTATAAAGATCAGAAACATAAAAAGACAAAATTTGCTAAGGATTGTGTGAAATCTAGATGAATATTAGAAAGCATATGCTATGGTTTATGTTTCTATGGCCCCGCCTCAAGTCTCATGTAATCATGAACATGGTTGAGTCTAGTGGGTTTGTTGTCTAGTGGTGGGGTTGGTAGTGTGAGTGTTGTATTCGCCCATGGGTGGAGCTGACATACACTGTAAGGGTAGGAAGAAAGCATGTCTTCTCTCTCTTCTACTTTCATGCCTTGCTCTTTGCAGCTGCCATGAATGATTGGCCCTCAGCCATGCCACCCTGCCTTGCAGCCAGCTGAGTATGGACTAAAACCCCCAAGAACTGTAACAAATAAACCTTTGCTTCCCTAATTTTCAGCATCAGGTAATGTCTCAGCAATGAAAGAAAAGTAACTAAGACAGAATTTGGTACCAGTGGAGTGGGGTCATTACTGTGACTATACCTGACCATGTGGTTCAAGAGCCTTTGGAAAGGGCTTGTGGGAAGACTTTGGAAAGTTTTGGAGATGTCACCTGAATGTATAGAGCTGAAACAGCATAGGCTGTTCTGTAGGGGAGATTCTGGTCAGATCTCAAGAGACCAGAAGGTGAATAGAGAGTCTGTAGACAAAGACCAGGCTCGGAGGTTTCTGCTGGTAAGAAGGACTGCATTTGTTGTTGGACTCCACATGATGTGTGTTATGGCTTGGCAGAAAGTTTGTCTGCATTTTGCTCGCATACAGAGACTTTGCCTAAGACTGAGATTGATGGATGATTAATCTGGCAAAAGAAATTTTAAGGCAGTCTAATGTTGAGGCAGTGGCATGGTTATTGTTGGGTCTTTTAGCCAGATTTATGTTGCAAATCAAGAGCAAAGAGCCCAGCAGAATGATTTAAAACATTATGAGTTTGGCCAGAAAGCTGTGAACTGCAGAGATAGAGCTGACACCTCAACTGCTGAGAAGGAACAAAGAAATAAAAAAGATGGCCTGGGGGCATTTCAGGAAGCAACAGATCCCCACCCTGTGCAGCCTGAAAACTGCAAAAGTGAAGGACTTTGCTCAGAGGAAAAAGCCACAGAGCACCACATTCCCAAGAGGCAACAAAGGCCACAGGAGGTTCCACAATGGTGGCTGCTGCACCAGATTCCAGAAAGGTGGGGACATAGAGTTTCTATTCCTCACAATCAGGTTCAGAGAGCTCAGTGACCCAGACACTCAACCCCTACAGTGAAGAGAGAGGAAAGCCTGACTACTGCTCCAGTTGGCAGTGGGCTTTGGTGGTATCCATGTGGTGCTGGTTTTAGATGCAAGGAAAATGCATGAGTTCTGAGGTTAAGGCAGCTTCCACCCTGGTTTCAGAAGGCCTGGGAGGCCAAGCAATGTGCCTCTGAGAGGGCAGTAAGTAAAGATGTAAGGGTGAAAGCAAAGGGGCAATGGAGACCCCAGAAGTTTGGAAAAGCCAGGAACATGGATCATCCAAGGAAAGCTACAAAGACTGAGCAGAGTAGACTTAGGAGAGAAGCTATAGGAAATGGAACACCTGGAAGTGCCGTGGGGGTAGAGTCACTCAAGCCTTTTGGAGCTTGAAACCAGATTGCTTCAGATGCTGAGTGTTGAACTTCAGGACTTAATGTTCACCCTGCTGGATTTTGGACTTGCATTGGTTCCAATGCTTTGTATTCCCAATTGTAACTTTTAGAATGGCAATATTTACCTTGTGCCTTGCATGTTGGAAGTGCTTAACTGTGTTTTCACTTGTACAGGGGTATGCAGCTAAGAGTTTGCCTTCCATCTTGGAGGAGACTTGGGACTTGAACTTCTCAGCAATGCTGAAACTGTTAGAACTGTGGCACCTCTTGGAGATGGACTAAATATCTTTTGTATAAAATGATGTATGTGAGTCTTTGAGGGGTCAAGGGTGGAATGTTATGGTTTATGTTCCTATGGCGCTGCCTCAAGCCTCATGTAATCATGGACACAGCTGAGTCTAGCTTTCTTGATTGCTTTGTTGTCTGGCACTGGGATCGGTGGTGTGAGCCAACATACAGTGTAAGGGTGGGAAGAAGGCGTGTGTTCTATTTTGCTTTCAAACTTTACTGTTTGTGGCTCCTATGGATAACTGACCCCCACCACCAAACCATGCTGCCTTGGAGCCAGCTGAGTATGGACTGAAACCTCCAAGAACTGTAAGAAATAAACATTTCCTTCCTAATTTTGGGAATCAGGTATTTTGTCTCAACAATGAGAGAAAAGCAACTAAGATACGGTACATCTAGCTAAAAAAGTCAGTCTCAGTTTCAGCTCTTGGCTTTGATATATACATGTTCCACTCTTTTAAAGAAGGTCAAAATATGGATTTAAATTGAAACTTTCCAATTTTTATGTGTTATGCTGACATTTAAAATTTGTAACAAATTTTGTATGTCAACCACATTAGCTCAAAGTCACTAATGATTACAATAAAGCAAAGAAAGCACTGCATATAATTTACCTCAGTGTAACTTTCTAAATAAAGCCACACTTTTGAGAAGCTTTCTGACAGGTATAAAAGTTGTTGTCCTTATAGTAAATAAAAATAATCAAAGTTCCAAAGTGTTCAGGTAATTAAATCAAGTAACAAATAGTGTTATGAAGACAACAGTACAGGATAATGACTACATTACAAGGTCAGATAAGATATCTTGAAAGAAGTGATGTATGAATTGGAATGACAAGATGCTAACTAAACAGAGACTTAAGATTTAAGTGCCTAGCAAGCAGAAATGAGCTTGGTATATTCTCAAGATGAGTAACATAGGTAGGAATTTTATCATAGCTAAAAATGTAAGTGATTGAGAAAGAATGATGAAGCAGAGATGAAGAGGGTACATAAACTGTGGTAAGGTGATGGATTTTATAATAATTCCATCATAAAATCAGGAAACTACTCCTAAGCATGACTTTTTCTTATCACACAGTAAATGTGCATGACTAAAAAAATAAAACAATTCATCAAGGCTCATGATGAAAAAAGTAAGGACGTTCACTCCACCTTTTGGTTCTCCTTCAATTGTTTTAGCTATTTGAATTACCCATACTTACTTGCATAATTCTGCATGTCTCTGATGTTACTTTTAAGTTTTAAAAATTTATACATGTTGATATTTTACAACACAAAACTATATTATTCTTTATACTTATTTACAAATACACATATATAAATTCACATGTTCCCTTCACTGTCCTATAATCTATTTTCAATTAAATTAATATTAACTGTTTGTATAATCATGACTATATGATCAGCTGTTATTTACTGAGAAAGTTTATTATGATTATACTCGCACTTTGAAAAACTTTATATTTTATCTAGTTAAATGCCTCATGTTCCAATTCTTTGTTGTTGTTGTTATACATTATTGAATAATTCCTCTAAAGAACTCTGAAACTCCTCCCCAAGACAGCAAAACATGCCAGTGTTTCTTTTGTGGGGGTCTTTTTTCTTTATCTGGTTTTGTTTCTTTGTTTGTTTGTTTGTGATGTTTGGCATCCTTCCTGTTACCTGCTGTCTTCCTAACCCAATCTGAACTTCTTTGCTCCCTGGTCATGGTTGAGGCTTCTGTCTTCTACTAACTCACACCTTTCCTGTTTCTGAAATTAAATAATCTGCCTTCCATAAAATTATAGTATATTTGACACATGACAAATACACTACAATGCATGGCATTTCAAAATGCAATTTCAAAAGTCATATTTATTTTTTTTCCTTCAGAGATGAATGTCTTTTCCAAACTTCCCAAGGCCTAGAAGATAAACACTATTCTTTCCACTCCATTCCTCAGCACGGATAAACGGACTGAATGCACAGATGTGGGCACTAGAAGGTTCCCTTCTAACTTCTTCTTGCTGAGGGTGTAACCACTGATTTCTCTCTTCTGCCCAGATAAGCAGAAAGAGTATGCAGATGCTGACCCCAGGAGGTTGGAGTCCAGGAGAGGTGAAACAAGTCTGCGATTGTTTATTGTCTGTGTATCCCAAACCCACTTTGTTTCTTACAAGACTCTTGAACACCTACAAAGAGAGATGGTAATTTGAAGCAAATAAGGCCTCCTCATCACCAGGGAAGTAACTTTGAATAAATCATTTTACCTTGTTCACCAAGGTAAATAACTTCCCACAGTTTGGTCAGCAGGGAGCAAACAGATCTGAACAACCAGGCTTGAGGGTAAGAACCTGAGTGGTCCTTAACAGTTTGAAAGAAGCTGTCTGGCTGTGGGGAGTGAAGTAGGAAACTCAGAAGCCAGGTTATTCTTAGAACAAGTAATCCTTTTATTACTAGCTCCATCCATGCTAGCCCTTCAGATGTGTGCAGGGGCTCTAAGTTTTTGAGCCTTTCTTGAAGAGTTCTCTATCTTGACATCCTATTTACACTCACTTAGCAAGTCAGAAACATTAAAAATTATTCATTTATAGTTCAATAATCTGCATAATATTGTTCAAATATTTCTTACATACTTTGTCTCTTCTTCTGGTATTTTTGGATTGATATAGTCAAAGAAATTTATTCAATGTATGCATACTAGAATTTCAAAGCAAGAAATGATATGGTATAAACATTTGCCATTTGCATTGCTGAATGGAAAATCTCTAGATATTTTCTATTAAGTTATTGAAATGTCATTCTGGTTATTGTGTTGATAAAAGAAGTAAGTCTGAAATTTACTAACCATTTAACGAAGTACTACAATTACCAATGGGAAGATGGGGTAGTTTCAGAGTATCAGAACAATAAAGAAGTAATGTAGCAGGTATCACTTGTCTAAAAGAACTTACTAAGTTTTACTATATCTCTGGTGAAGGAGTCAAGAATCACAGCAGAAATTTTGAAGATGTCAGAAAGTGGCAGAAAAATTCCAAATATAATATGAAATTTTCTGTTCTTGTTAAATATTATGAATACTTTAATTTAATGTTGTTATCTAACTTAAATATTCTTCTCAATCTGTGATGATAAAAAGGTAAGAATGTACAAAACCTTATTCTGTTTTTCCTTGATTTATATATCTTCAATGGTTTGAATGGGAAATTAACATTGATACGTTAAGCATATTTCTTTGCTAGGACAATGAAAATGCACACTAACTGATAAAATATATAATTCAATTTATTTTTATTTTTATCTCTCACCAAAATCTTTATCAGGAAGAATGTACTCACTTTACCCAAATGGTATTAAACTAAACTGAAAGAACTATGATTGTGTCTGCTTGATACAATAATTAAAATGATACTATGAAAGTTCAATTAGGTTGTACTATGAGCAGACAGAAAAAGAACTTATGGATCATTATAGAGCCTTTTCTTGCCTTATCTCACAAGAAGACTGTCTCCTTCCCTGCTCCAAATTAATTGCTTTAATGGAAGAAATACCATCAAAATGAGCACTAAGGACACATCTCAGATGAGTGGTCATAAATGGTTATATAATCTATGTGTGACTCAAGGTGCTTCTCACAAGTGATAGTGGGTTAATACCAGGTAACTCCACTGGATCTTGGATATTGTTGAGCTTTGTTAATGGAAAAGAGCATTGTATGTTTGAGCTTTCACCACTTTTTCTACTTCACAGTTTTCAATTCCTTTATTGAAAACAGTCAATTTTACTTTCTTTGGTGGCTGTACCTGCTTAAAAATGAGGCTAGAACTATTCTATTTATACAGGAGAATACAAAGTTTATGTAAAACTATCTTTTTCCCATACATACTTATTTGACTCATAAACCAAATGCATTCATTTTTTTATATTTTTACCTTTCTTCACTTAACCTCACATTCAGTCTACAAAATCTTATGTCTTCCACTGAAGCTATTTACCTCTTCCCACATCTGTTCTTTGTCCCCTCCTTTGGACACTATCTTCTCTCTTACGGATGGCTACAAGTTTCTTAACTGGTCTTTCTGCTTACTTTCTTAACAAAATCTAACACCCTTTATGAAGCACCCAGAGAAATTACTGTACAACAGAAATTATATGGTGACAACAAAGAAGAGAATAGTATACCTGATAGTAATAGTTTTGTTATAGTTAACTACCAGTAAAGTCTTCACAAACTGAAATTCATAGAATTACTCTCCACAAATACTTTCCTAAGCACATCATTGGTATCTTCACTCATATCTGAGTTTGCTGAACTTTGGCTCAGCTTTAATTCAAAGCAATGGAATACTTTTCTTCTGAAACATTGCCCTGAAGGATACTTAGAAACAGAAGTACACATGTGAGTTTGTGTTTTGTCCATATTGTTTTTGTGAGCCAATCTTTGGTTTCTATTACTATCTTCCAAATTACTACTGTTTTCTTAAAATTTCTAGTGGTAGTAATCCTACCATGCATAATATAAAATATACTCTTCAAAAGATGCTGCAAGGAGGCTGAACCCTCTGTTTTTCTCTTTTGTCCCTTTCTCACTATATTGCAATCACACTCAACTCTTTACTTTTCCTCAAACCTGCAATGAATACTTCCTCCTTAATTTTTTTTTACTTGACATTCAAGACAGAATAGTACCATATATGTGCATGAATTGTACTCTCCCTTTAGTCAGATATCTGCTCTGTTTCACAGAAGGGTCTCCCTTGATGAGAAAATATTCAGATAATTCACCCCTCCATATGCACAAGTGCATGGACACACACACATATACACACACATGCACACAAAACAGTGATTAATGCCCATCAGTTTATACCAATGCCTTAATTGTATTTCCTTTCTCAGATTAATCAATGATAAGTTAACTAGCTTTTATCAACACTATCTCCCTACTTTAGAATATAAGCCCAATATGAACAGGGATTCTGTATATCTGATTGATTGTATCATTCCTAAAGCACAGAATTGTCTTTAACTCATAATAAGAGCCCAAGCAATATGTGTGAACATACACTTCTGTTACATTCACAGTAGCCTTTGATCAAGAACCTTCTGCCTAGAATTTATGTTTTCCTTCCTTCATCAGTGAGTGAAAAAATCATATAAAGTCACAAATTCTTTTTTCCTTAAATCAGCTGCAATATTTCCCCACTTTTGTTCATTAACTCAATTTTGAAAGTCATCATTCTTTACATAGAAAAGTAATATAGAAGGTGTATCTTAATTGTATAACATGAATGCCTAGGTTTATGAAAGGACAATTAGGCAGACAGTAGTTTGTAAGAATGAAAATTCTGGGTAACAACTATTTGAGTAACAACTAAGGATTATGATACCTCATAAAAATATGAAAGAATAATAGTAACTAGTAAGCCTCATAAGAAAAAATAAGAATGAAAAGATCAAAAGAACGTCCTGCAAAATATCCTGAGATTGAACACCACCACAAACCCTAAATACTACTTTTTGACTTCTATGGCATTCTCACGACTGTCAAACAAAATTATTTCCTTCTCATCTATCTCATATCTAGAACCATTTTCTGATTCTCAGAGACATAAAACTTTGTGATTCTTGTTCCTTTAATTAAGGAATTTACTAACACATTCATGGTATTGTCTTTGAGACATTTTGATTTACCTTCATTATTCTCTTTGCATTTATTAGATTATTTTATAATTTTTTTATGTCCCTGATAACAGAGACTTTTAAGTTATTATTCTTATTATATCATTATGTTATGTGTAATTGTTATCTATAATTTTTGCACAGAATTAGTATGATATTGTTTATTATCAGTATATTTTTATATCTCAACTTACCCAATTCATTACAAATAGAAAGTGATTTATATTTCTCAGAGGAATTAACCCTAAGCACAATCAGTTTAGAAGAGACTGGCCTACTTTTAGTGGAATGACTTTGTAAAAAAAAAAAAAAATTCATTCAGATCAATGTTATAAATTTCATTCAGTCTGTAAAAGATTTCAACCATGAAACCCAATGACTAAATATTTGTATGACTCTTTCTCAGTCATGCTTCTATTGGCAAACATTTTGAATAGTGACCATATTCTAATGAAATTGCTTCAGTTTTGGACATATATACTTTACCACAATCAGTAAATGACTTGGGATTGCTTTTTTTTTTTTTGAAAGAATAAAATCCAGTGACTAAAACCAACTACCAAATGACTTAATTTGTTTGACATGGATGAGAATTACTTCCCAGAGTCACACCGAGGCAATGTGAAAGATGCCAGGGTACCTCAATTTGATGTATTGCGTAGAAAAATCAAGACTTAGGGTGACCTTACAATAGCAAGTATATTTTTCTACCTTGAACAATTCTTTCCTAAAAATATCCCCAGGCTGGTCTATTTTGGGAAATAAATATACTTATATTTCAAGATGAAGAAAGCAGAACTAACATTGAAATTGAAATCCATTCATAACAATAAAAGATTTGCTAACTGTAAATTCTGAAATAACTCATTTTATAAGAATTCAAGGTATATATGCCACATATGTGTCATACATACAGCACACACACAAACACATATGCACATCTACCAATAGAAAGATAAATAGATATAAATATGGTATATATAACACACTATAGGTTAATATTCATCTAAAATATAATTTTGTAGTAAAAATATGTCTTTAAAACTATATGGCTTCCAAATACTACTTGATTTATATCCAAGCAAACCATGCATATTATTAAGCTTAAAATAATACCTCATAAAAGTTCTTTTTTGTGTATCTGGCTAAAATCATCTTACTTTACTTTTCAAATTATATGATAATGATTAAAAATGATTCAGTTGATATATTCAATAGATGTGACTGAATATAAATTTATGAAAATAATTTACCCCATGACTATGGGATACATGGACAGTACATGAAAGTCCTCAAATGAATACTCAGACTAAACATGTGGAATGAAATGGAGCATTGAGATGATGATTTGCATAATTTACATATTAAAAGCATTTTGTCTGTATTATCTATATTTTACCAACAAACATATTTTCACAAGTTATATAAAAGCTAGATGCAATTTCCTATGGAGTTGTGCATGAGTAAGCATAATCATAATACATTGCTTTAAACCTAAAATGTTTGTGGAGATAGTTGTCATAGTACTAATTTATTCAATCATATTTTTCTTGAAGTCAAATCTTCAAAGCTTAAAATACACATCTTTTCAGAGTAAAATATCCATCTTTTCAAAGAAAAGGCAAAAGGAAATCTCTGCTTCATCTTTAAGTGTCTTTAAAAAATTAAGTGTGTTCCTCTTCAGAACATGTATCTGTCTTTAGGGTAAGCAGGAAGGAAGTTGAAATATTTGAAAAATTCCTGAAATGACTTAGAAGAGCAAACAATACACTGAACCTAGGGGGGTATCTTGGAGAAAATATAGAAGAGTCTTTTTTTTTAAAGTAAATTGATAACTTCTGGGGAAGAGAGGTAATTTTGAAAGCTACATCATCACATATTGTGAATAAAAAATAATGTGAAGAGGTAACCTATTCACACACACACACATAGCACATAAACAGCTCCACAGTCAGCCAGGTAATCAAGCAAAGGATTATAAGATTTTCAAATAAGAAAATGGGCTACAGCGAGAATCAGTTCCTATGTGGTTTCACTGCATTCATAAGTAAGTAGGGTATAGTAACAAGAATTCCAATTAAAAAGAATCAGTACACCATTTCTAGATAAAAGATATTGAAAGTGTTCACACTGGATACCCTAGATTAGCTCTCTCAAATTTATTGTATCCTCTGATTGTTTAACAGATTACCCAGTTTAAAGTTAGCTTTTCCATACATATTTCAGGTTTAGGATCTCTATGCTAATTCATATACATTCAGAAATTTGCCAACACAAGTGAGTCGAGTCATTTTGCTGCTTCTTTTTAACTTTTAAACTGTTAAGCATGATTATCGGAAACACGGCTTTCACTTAAATTAGTGTTTCAGTGTTCAGTATCCAGCTTTCTGGGTGTCAAGAATTAGACTGGTGAGATCACTAATGGGAATGGCTTTGTTAAAAGCGTTTCTAAATTTTGGAGTGCAACATTGTCTGGTCTCTGGTTTTCAGAGAATTCAGAGCCAAGTGCAAATGCGATAGTAGTGGGCTTTTCATTCCAGTGTAGTTAGAAAAAAGACTCAAAAATACTGGGCCTAAAGTTCTACACTGTCATTTCTAAAGGCACATTTTTGAACACTCTCCTTCATCTTTTTCAATTTTGAGAACACACAGTATTAACGCTCTTTCTGGTTTAAGTAGATTCTGTTCCCTGCCCAGGACCTCCACTGTTATACCAATGTCAGAAACATTATTCTGTAAGACACAATGAATCTTCTTTAAGAAAAAACTGGAGATTTTATAATAATTTTGATTTATC
>RJWM01049370.1:0-11139 GCA_004363535.1 Dasyprocta punctata
TGGAAGGCAAGCTACTGCTCACTGCTTGCTGTTTGCAGCCTTCTGCCTGCCATGCCATGAACTATTTCTCCTTTATGATGCTCTTCTACCATTCCACCCTGCCTTGCTGACTACGGACTGAAACCTCTGCAAACTGAACCAAAATTAATCTTTCCTCCTTGAACTTGCTAGTGTTGGACATTTTGTCTCAGCCATGAGAAAAGTAACTAAGACACTGACAACAAAATTAGTAGAAGGGAAGTTTGCTGTAGTTCTTAGAGTTAAAAAAAGTCCATCAAACTTTGGGGTCTTGACTTCTTCGGGAGTTTAGATGTCTGTATGAATATGACTCTAACATTGTCCTGTATTCATTGAAAAGCAAATCTCATGTGCTTACCTTTGGTAGCAATGTATAAGCCTTTGATTTCACCTTAATTAAAATTTGATTGAAAACATGATAAGATTCATCTAGCAGGTAATGAAACTGTCTTTTTAAAATAACTTTAGTAATGAAGCTGTTCACACAAGTGCTTTGCATATGAAAAGCACTAGGTTTGTCACCCATTAGCTTTCATTTGGAAAGATATTAGCTACCAGGTATTTGCATAGCAGTTTGCATAACTATTTGAATATTAGTAAATATTTGCATAACATTTAAGTTGGAAATGACACTTGCTCTGCATTTTATCACAATATTTTAAACAAAAGTGATTTACACCTTAGAATTCTATACCCAGGAAAACTAACAATCATATATGAGTATTAAATAAAAATGCTTTCAGGCAAAATGAGTCCTAACTCTCACCAAAAATAACAGTAGACTTCTTGGAAATAGCAGTCCTCTAAACATTTGTCCCTAATTCATTCTTTCCTAATCTAGACGAATGGCTTGGTATGTAGCAGTTTTGCTAATTTCCTTCAACTTTAATCTCATATGCCTCATCTTTTTCTCTCTGTTTCATCTCTCACTCTATGCACTCATTTTCAGTAGTTTTAGTGGAGATTTAAGAGAGAGTAAATTCAAATATGTTGCATAATATGCTACCTTTAGAAGAGAACATTTCAGGTAGGAGTTCTCTAGAATACACTTTGCCTAGAACTAGCTGTGTCCATTTCTCTCTAGACCTCAGAGTGTTTTATTTCTATCCTTCCCATTTGTCCAGATGGGGAGATTAATATTGGAGAACTGACTATCTCATAAATCCACACTGATATAAGATGTGATCCTTAGCTAGGAACTAAGACCAAGAAGCTTTGGGAAGAAGAGATAGAAAAGTAAACATCAGGAACTGTCTGCCTGAGATTAAGGTCCTCCTGGGGAGCTAAAGCTACTGGCGTGAAGTCAGCATGTGGAGGAGAGTATTCTAAATATGGCTCTTAATAAGGCTAAATTCAGTGTTAGCCAAGCTGAAAGAGATCTGGAACCCAGGAATGCCAGTCCTTCCCTGCCAAGTAGGAAGCTCTGCCTAATTACAGAAGCATCATTTTAAAGAAACAGAGGCAGCCTTAGCTAGGCAGCTTTGTGGATGGTGGTCCCAGAAAGCGGACCACGAGAGAAAATGTTCATGGCAGACAAAGCAGAGAGGGAGCAGGTTTGGAAAAGAAAGTCTTCCAATCATAAGCATAATGGACACTGTCTGAGTCAGTCTAATAAGCAACTCCAAAGGAGACTTGTGAGAAGAAATTGGCAGGCCCCAGTGCCCCCACTCAATGTGCAGCCTCAGAACAAAACCTGCAGGTGCTAGCAGATGGCTGCTGGTGATCAGAAAGAAGAGCTTGCAGTCAAGTGTCAAATTCTCTTTTGAAGAAGGACCTGGGGGTACATCTCCATGGTTCACAGGCAGTGAAAAGAAGAGACACCAGGACTTGACTCACTATCGCCTTTCCTCATGACCCATCTGATGGGAGGGTGCTCCTGCCTGGCTGGTAGATTATCCTACTTTGCCCTGTTGGCTGTACCCCACAGGCAGAACAAAACCCAAGTTCAAGATGGCATCCATAGAGATCATGGAGACATTATCTAGGATTCGTTTCTGTGATCCTGCTAAGGGAATGAAGGAGGGCTGGGATATAAGAGCCATGAGGAACGGGTTGTGGTGGCAGATGCCTGTAATTGTAGGACTTGGGAGGCTGAGGCTGGATGATTGTTGTAAGTCCAAGGCCAGCCTGGGCAACATAGTAAGTTCAAGGCCACCATGAACTACATGGCAAGATCATGTCTCAAGTAAACAAACCAACCAACAAACAAAAAAATAGACCCATGAGGACTCAGTGTAATAATTTCCATTGGCAAAGTTACTGTGTGCTGGACACTTTCTTTCCCTCTTTATCCATATATTAATATATTTATTTTTATTATCTGCACAACACTCCATAGATACCTCCCTGACATTTTACAGACAAGAAAACCTTGATATGTGCTTAGCTGGTGCTCATAGGATGAACAAGAAAGAGGCACTCTGTAATCCCAATGTTCTGAGATGCTGAGACAGGAGGATCATATGTTGGATACTAGCTTGGGCAGTTTAGTAAGACTCTATCTCAAAAAAAGGGCTGGGGATGTAGCTCACTGCAAATATTTTGAACACTGTCTTAGTTACTTTTTACTCGTTGCTGAGACAAAATACCTGATGCCCAAAATTAGGGAAGGAAAGGTTTATTCTTACAGTTTCTTGGAAGTTTCAGTCTATACTTAAGTTGGCTCCAAGGCAGAATAGGGTGGCAGGGCCACTGTTCATTGCGACTGCAAGCAGCAAGGCATGCTGGCGAGAGAGAGGGTGGAGGAGAGCAAGAGGAAGACTCACCTTCCCTTACAATGCATGTCGGCTCCAACCCTGGGTGGGTACAGCAAACTGAACACAAGCAAGCGCCAGACTTAGCCCCATCAAAAGTATGTGAGGACTAGGGAGTACATAGCATATCACCCAATACAAACACACACACACACAGAGAAAAAGGAAGGAAGAAAGAAAGAGGGGGAGAGGCAGTCTAGGCAGATGAAAGAGCATGGCGAAGATGGAAGCCAAAGTTGAGTGCTGAAGACTGAAAATGGAACGGCCTGAAGGCAGCAGCAGGGCCCTGTCAGAGGAATGTGACATGTTGTGGGTGCTTCATGAAGTGGGGGCTTTGTGACATCTGTAACAGATGTTCACAAATTGCCAAGACACTATTTCAGCAGGTGGTGCTGGACAGCTCCTCACATTTCCTGCATAGATCTCTAACCAAATTGGTTACATGGAAGTTGGTGTTCCTGAGAAGCAACCTGACCCAATAGAGAGGGATCTGCTAGGTAAAGGCCTCAGTCCTGGAGTTCTCTGGGTGGCTGTCCTGAGTTGTGTTACACCTCATTTCTCAGTAGCACACTGTGGGTTTGAGTTTCAGATGCCCATGCGCTAAGCAGGACCAAATCTCCTCTGGTTTGTGGCCTTTTTTCTTTCTGTCTCACTTTCCTAGTTCCTTCAGCTTCCTTCTTGGGACAGCTTCCCAAGTCACTTCCCTGGTTGAAGTTTCCAAACTCTGCTTTGGAGAAGAGGAGACCCCTACCTAAAACTCACTTAACCTTTAATTTAGGTTAAAGCATTCCAGTTTTTCTCAAGTCAGCCACCTCAACTAAGAACAAGGGCTGACACAGTCAGTTAAATAAGGGAGCCACTGTTCTGGGACCCCACTGCAAGCCTCAGGTCTTGCTGAAAACCCTGACTAGCCTGGACAACATTACAACAGAGTTGGGGTGCATGTCCACGGTGACATACATGCTGGGACAGAAACTGATGGCATTGACCCGGCCTCACATGGAAATCAGTCATGTGCTTCAGTTCTCTTCTTGCCAGGCCTTTGGAGTGAGAAGCCTCCAAAGTTCAGAAACTAGCTCCTGGAGAGATGGTGGACTTTCTGCAGGGCTGAGAGTGGGGTTTGATGCCCATTTCCTGAATTATCTCCTTCAGGCAAATGTGGTGGTGAGGTGAACATAATTCCCACAGAGCATGCTGTTCGGTCTCTGA
Organism: Dasyprocta punctata; assembly: GCA_004363535.1. Taxonomy (NCBI): domain Eukaryota; kingdom Metazoa; phylum Chordata; class Mammalia; order Rodentia; family Dasyproctidae; genus Dasyprocta; species Dasyprocta punctata. The sequence goes on from RJWM01049370.1 coordinate 3,981, forward strand.
TTCCAGTCTCCTATTTCACTAGTTGTGAGACTTACCAGTTAATTATGTGCCTAGTGCTTTCCATCCTAGGGGTTCAATCAGTCTTTCTAGGGCAGCGTCGGTTCTTTCTGAGGTGGATTCTTCAGGTGTGCTCATCATCATTCTTTTAGGGCATTCTAATTGACAGGGATTAAAAAGAGAAACTGCCATCGAGGTCACTCTTAAGGGTTCCAAGTCTAATGCAAACAGCCCCAGAAAGGAAGATCCATCTCGCAGATTCACCAGAAGCACTCCTAGCATCTGAGTTGTCCAGTCAGGTCCTCAGTTGGAGAATGGTAGAAGCTAAAAGTTGTCAAACTGGTGGAGGAAGTTTCTAGGACCACGAGAAGATCCAGATTTCATCACAACTAACTCTTCTGGCCCAGGGAAAGTTACTCCTTCCTTAAATTCCCCAATCTCCAGGCCTGGAGTGCCAGGCTACCCTCCCAACTAGCCACTGGCTGGCAAGTATGTAAATATAGGCTCTTGTCTTCGTTTTTAATCTCTGTAAATGTAAGCAGGAAAGCAGCAGGATCTGATTTATCTTTCCACACTCCACTGTGTGTGTTCCTGCAGGCAATGGAGAGCATTATCAGGTGATACAATGATGCTGTGAAGTAGTGCAGGCAATGGCAAGGGTGTGGTATGGGACACAGACCCTGTACTACCAATTTTGCTTTGGTTGAAGGCTTGGGGCACGAATCCCAGTTGGTTCGACTCCAAAGTCCAGAGTTTTGGCCGCCATACTCCTGGGCACAGTGAGCAGTCAGACTCGTGGCATGGTTACAGGGCTATAGGGTGGGCTGATGCCAAAGGGTAGATGCAAGTGAGGATGTGAGAATGGCTAACTCACTGTCTGGTACCTGAATGTGAAGGGAGATTTTCTTGTGATAGGGGAAATCCCATTTCAGTTTAAGTAAGTTTTCTGAGTAGGCAATGCATTCACAGATACAGTGGCACCTCAGTTCACAAACACGTTTGTGAACAACTGGGTTTGCAAACAGAAGGATTTGGAAGAATTTTGCTTTTGTTTATGAACTTTCCATTAGGTAGCAAATATGAGCAAGACCATCTATCCTGCACAAACATGAACATGACCATCTTTTCCAGAATCACGAAATGAATTGTGTTCATGAACCAATGGAACACAGTATGTCATTCTAAATTCTTAGAAAATTACATTTCTTTTGTAACTGTTATGTAATGAACATTTATAAATGGCTCATTTGAAGCAGATAAACAAATAAGCAGAAACCAAGAGAACAGAAAAGTATACAAGATCTATCTTCTGGGAAAAAACGTACCTTGAATGCTTTGGTATTTAACTGTCCTGATACATTTATAAAGAGCCCTCTGTATGTATGGATAGAGGAATCACTTTGATATGGTGAAGAATTTCTAATGGAAACCGAGAAAGTCAGTAGTCATATGAATAAATGGGAAAGTTGACAAAAAAGTATTAAATGTTAAATAACTATACACTATAAATTCAAAAGACAAATAGCTTGAGGAAATGTTTGTTCTTTTATTACTAGTTTAGTGAATAAGAATCTTACATCACCTGTATGAGAGGTAAAAGTTAACATCTTTCATATTCAGGCAGCACACTGTCCTGTCCTTCTTCGGAAGACCTCCATCATCCCAACCTTATTAAAATTTATCCAGTTCTTCCAGAAGTTTAAAAGGTAAACTTCCACATGAATGAAAGTTTTTACATTTTTACATTTAAATCTTTGATCCACCTGGAGTTCATTTTTGTAGATACTGCCATTTATGGGATCTAGCTGGGCTGTCTGCCTGAGAGGGAGCCCATTATACCAGTGATTTTACAAACTTAACAGTCCTTGCCTTACTGAATTGAAATGCAGCCTTTTTCCTACAATAAACTCTTCAAGGTATGCAAGTCAGTTCTTCAACAGTAGTGCTAAGAAATTTCCAAAAGAAAAAGAAAAGGAAAGAAGAAAGCAAGCAGGAAAAAAAATAAAGGTAAAATCATCATCTTTGTATACATACAAAGATGAAATAGGATTTTGTTTAATGAGCAAACTTAAGTGAAATAATCAGCTCAAAGGAGAATCTAATGGATAGTTTTATAGACCAATATACAGAAATGTATATGCAAATGGAACTGAAGTGGTTTTATTTTGGTGGGAAGGTGGAGTATTCGTTTGCATTTCTATACACAGGCATTGTCATTAGTTATGTACCATTTTTTAGAGTTGTGGAATAACTCCCATAAAGTCAGAATTCAACTCAGAAAGGTGTATTCAAGGTCCACTTGTTCACAGTTTCACATTGAAGCATAATTTCCCCTGTATTCTTCTCTTTATTCCTAAAGAAAATTAATCTCAAGAGATTACTCTTATCACAGAGAAAGGCTCATCTCATTAGCTTTGGCTTGTGTACATAGGTGCACAAAGACAGTTAATTTACCAGATAGGTCTTAAAATTTGTGCTGCTAGAGGTTTTCATAAGGAACCTTAAATTGGACTCTTAAAAAATGAATTCAAAAACTTTGAAGAATGCAAAGGAGTTTGAAGGCAAAAATACCCAGAATGCTGCTGGTCTAGGAAAGGTCATTCCCCCTCTTGAGAAGCATAGTCATAGTTGCAGCTTTCTCTGTGGTGGATAAGAACTGTCTCACTCATCATATTTCTAGCTGACCTCAGGGCTTGTGTCTACACCTAACAGCTTTCTATAGCCATGCATATCTCTTCTACGACTGCTCACTGTAGCCAAACCACTTCAGCCAGTCTTGAAGATACTGTTTTTCTGTAGTACAAGCAAATAAGAAAAAAGATTATATAAACTTTAAATTATGCTTAGTAACCTACCATTTCATTTTATTTAGTAACTATTAAGGCATCCAGTATGTGTTAATTAACTCAACATCGCTCCAAGATTTTAAGCTACCTAAACATTTGAAAATTATCTTCAAGTTGACAAGCTCTTGAACATAATGTTGAAATGCAAATTCAACATCAAAAGTTTAATTTACATTTGTGATCATTTTAAATTAGTAGGAACATTTGTTACTCTGATCAATAAACTTGTATTGGCTTAGGAAGATAATACACAAGTAAAATAAAAATATATGCTTAAATTATACTTAACACTGATAAATCAGAATATGTAGCTTATTTTTATTAAAATAAAAGCAGTTTTGTTTGTCAATATACATCTAAACATGAACCTACTTAAAATCTGAATTAAAAATGACTTTGTTGAAATAAAATTTATACATCATAAAATACACAGTGTTGAGCATGTCATTTAATGGATGTTGGGGCATATTTATACAGTTGTACAAAAATAATCACGATCTAATTTTAGAATATTTCCAACATCACTAAAAGGAATCCCATATACACACCCAGTGGTCACTCCCATTATCCCCTAAGAAACTGCTAATTTATTATGTCATCATTGATTTGCCCATTCTGGGCATTTCATTTGAATGGAATCAGAGCTTATGTATTGTTTTGTGTCTGATTGCTTTCATTTACCATATATATATATATATATATATATTTTTTTTTTGTCAATCTAGGTAGTGGCATGCATCAGAACTTTATTCCTTTTTATTGCTTTGTAGCATTCCATTGTATGTACACGGCACATTTTACTTATTCATTCATCAGTTGATTGATAACCGGGCTACTTCCTTTGGAAGCTACTGTGAAAAAGGCTACTGTGAACACTCGTGCAATATTTGTGTACACATGTGGCTTCATTGCTCACAGGTATAAGGAGTATAATTTCTCAATCATAAGTGACTGACTAAAATTAAATGGCAAACCATTTCATAAAGTGGTGAAATGGTATTACAGCCTCACTCTTAGTGTAAGAGAGTTTGAAGCTCTCCCCATCCTTGTTACCTGCCTTATTTATTGCAGCTCTTCTGATGAATATGGAGTGTTACCTTATTGGGGTTATGATTTGCATTTCCCTCGTGATTATTAATTCTGAGCATCCTTTCAAGTACTTAGTGACCATGTGGATGTATGGCTTACAGGAATGGTTAAGTCCTTAGCAACTTGTTTAATGAGTCATTTTATTATTACAGTGTAAGAGTTCTTCATGTATTCTGAGTACAAACTCCTTGTTGAACATATGGTTTGTGGATATTGTCCTCCCACTTCATGGGTTGTCTTTTTATTTTATCTGAGTTGGTTCTGCAGGAGTATTTTATCATTAAGCACATTAAAAAGCGTTAAATTTGAATTTAGTGTTTAGAAATGCAGCCTAATTTGTATGTTTATTTTTGATTTTAGTTTTACTAATTGATTACATTTAAAGTATACACATGATGCTTTGATATGCATAATGAAATGATTGTCATAATAACTAGATTTCTAGAATTATTCATCCCATATAATCACAACTTTGTAGACTTTGGCACCTTTTGTATCCTGCAACTTTACTGAATTCGTTATAAGTTCCAGCAGTTTTTTTGGTTGGAACAAATATAAAGTGATTAAAATATAAGTAAATATTGAAATAATTGGATTAAATATAAAACTTATTGATTTGAATTATGATTGGGAGTATTTAATATTCATATTTATGTTATATCCCATTCATATATTTATATCAGAGACAAACTACATATACGTTCCTATCCAGGGATACAATATGTCTTGTTCTTTGTTCTTTATCTTTTAAAAAAGATTGTGTAATATTTTATATATAGGTCTTCAACTATTCTTGGAAATGTATTTCTAGACATCCTACAGATTTATTGCTGTTATAAATGGCATTTTATTCCTGTACCATCCAGCTTTTGCTGCTGAGACAAAATACCTGACATCATAATTTAAAGCATGAGAATTTTATTTTTGGCTCATGGTTTCATGGGTTACAGTCCCACGGTGACCAGCTATAATTTCTATCTGGACACCACCTGAAGTGTGCTTTACTAGTCTCCTAGGTGCCAAGCCAATTAAGTTGAGCATCAAGATTAACCATCACAATTCCATACTCATTTCTCACTTTTTTATAGACAAATTTTAGTTTTAAAAACATGATTCTTTGCCTGTAGAAATTTAGTTATGTCTAAAAAGTTTTATTTATTTATTTTCCGGATTTATAGTGATGGAATTATAGCTTCTATGATTGAAGCTTTCCTTTTCACATATTTCCTTTCATACTGTACTTATTAATATCTGATGATGTTAAATTTTTTGGAGATTATCTTTATAATGTGCAATAACAAGTATACTACCTGGGAAAAAAACACTGAAGGCAATTTCTTTAAAACCCAGAGTATTTTATATTGAATTCTATTTTACATGTAATTTTTTAAAAATCAAGAATTACTGCTACATTATATGAAATGCCAACTGATAGCTTCTTTTTTTTTTTTTTGGCACCGAGGATTGAACTCACAACCTTGCGCCTGCCAGGGCAGGCGCTTAAGCCACTGAGCCAAACCCCCAGCCCTGGTTTTTTGAGGCAGGGTCGCACTATGTAGCTCAGGCCGGCCTTGTGCTCACATTGTAGCCCAAGCTAGCCTCGAACTCACAACGCTCCTCCTACCTCAGTCTCCCGAGCGCTGGGATTAAAGGCGGGCGCCACCACGCCCGGCTACCTTCTTGTTTTTCACTTCCTTTATCATGTAATCTTCTCCATCAACAGACTAGTATTCCTGGAATTGAATTCTTCCTGTATTCTTGAACTACTACTGATCTGGTCATTGTCAAGGTTGAGCTCCATGGTAACGTGTAAGATGGAGATTCCAGGGGACATGAATCAGGAGAAGTTGGACTACTAACCTGCAGGGAACTCTGGAGTGGGTGATGCATTGCAGTTTTCCTGAGTTGCTGCAAAGCAGACAGGTGTCTGTACCCCAGTGTTTACATGGAAGAGGATAAAACTTTGTACCTTATATGAGAAAGATCTCTTCCACCAAGGTCAATGCCCAGTGAGGGACTCAGCCTAGAGGTATTCGGTACTTAAATCACTCTCATTTGCAAATAATTCTGTCAAGAGGAATGGGAGAGATCTGTGTGGTGCACTGTAGTATCTACTGGATGTGATTGAAACATAGAGTGAATATTTGAATTAAAAAAATTACAGTGAAAAACATATTGTTATCAATCCTCCTCAAAAACAACCCCCCTCAAAAATACTCCCTCTTGCTTAGCAGATACTTATCACATTGTTCTTGCCATTTTCCAAAGCAGTTTTGAAAGTCCTCTTTTGTGAGTCTGCAGTAGTATTGTTATGGTTGCTTTGACATCCTGAATCATTTCAAAAGGTTTACCTTTCCTGCTTGGTTTGACTTTAGGGAAGTGCCAGAGATCACATGGTACCAGATTCTGTGAAGACATGCTGTAATGTTTTTGCCAGCCTGCCTTTCCACTGGGTAGTAGTAAGCAGGAGTGTTCCGTATATTTTTGATCATATCTCATAAAGACACTCATTAAAAAAGGACTCCCAGACTGTTTCAGAAAGTGGCAAGAATGATGGGATAACTGTGTTCAAAGGGAGGAGTTCCATTCTGAGGAAGATTAATGGCAAGGCATTTCTTAAATTTAAACATTCACTCTGTATTTTGATCACTGCTAGCATATGTTTACATTCTGTAATGCTACTGGACTCATTCATAGTTCTGTTTGTAAATACGATCCATGTAATTTTCATCCTCTTAGGTGCTAGTCTTCTAAAGAACATTATTCTCCTGTGCTTTTTTCAGGCCTGGGCTTTTCTCTGCCATTCCGTGATGGAGTGGGTGTCTGTTTAATTTTGTGGTTCACTAAACATTTTGGTTCTGACAGCGAGTTGCCTTCCCTTCATTAGCAGTGAAACCAATACACTGGCTTCACGAGTTCCCTGCAGGTGTCCTAAAACTAGTGAGTGGGAAAGTGGGGGAATTTGTTGCGTGCTCCCTTAGAAATTCCCCTGCCATAGACTGTATCCCCGCTCATATTCACATGCTGAAAACTAATCCCCAGTGTTATGGTATTAGGAACTGAGGCCTTTCAAGATCATTAGGGTAGAGCCCATGACGTGATCAGCTCCTTATCCAGGGAGCTCTTTACCTTCCTCAGTCTGGGCAAAGTCATAAGGAGGCATCCGTCTGTTACCCAGAGAGGGCTTTCACCTTGGACTCCCAGGCTCCATGACTGTGAGAAACAAA
>RJWM01049371.1:0-11138 GCA_004363535.1 Dasyprocta punctata
GACCCTGCCTCAAAAAAAAAAAAAAAAAACCAGGGCCAGGAGTTTGGCTCAATGGCTTAAGCACCTGTCTGGCAGGCACAAAGTGGTGAGTTTGATCCCCGGTGCAGGGAAAAAAAAAAAGTCTTCTTCAGCAGCTTTATATGCTAATACACAGAAAACGATACAAACATTTAAACAATTCCTATCTAAAATCTGTTCCCCAATTTTAGTCCAGATAATAATCAGCTCATAATATAAATTCTCTTGTACAGCACTTTCCAAAAGTGCATTAAAATTTCCTTTTTTCACAATGTGCTACTGATTCTGAACAGCAAAATTCCTTAGGTTTGGTTTTGGGGTCTTGTTTCATTTTGTTTTGCTTTGTAGTTTTTTGAGACAGGGTCTCACTGGGCAGTTCAGGCAGTTCTTATCTTGCTGTGTAGCCCAGGCCTGCCTTGAACTCTGCTGATCCTCCTGCCTCTACCTCTCAAATGCTGGGATTACAGGTGTGCACCACCACAGCCGGCTATTCCTATGGCTCTTGAGACATTACCTACGACTGTTTTTATCTTCTCCCATTCTAAAAGATCATTAGCAGTTATCTGAGTGTATTACATGACAGGTATCACACTACACATTCTGTAAGCATTACTGTATCTCATTTAATTTTCCTACCAACTTTATGATTATAGGAGCTATCTATGGTTTATGAGGTAGATCCTATCACTGTTTTACAAATGTTGACACAGGTACTGCTTGATGACAAAGCTTAAGATCTTAAATACTACTGCAAACACCATTAGTGTTTTTTGTTTTGTTTTGTTTTGTTTTTTAATCACATCTTGGGCTAGAGATGTAGCTCAGTAGTAAAATGTTTGCCTAGCATGCACAAAGCCCTGGGTTCCACCCCCAAGCAGCACTAGATTTTTTACATTCTAGGTAAGTGCTCTGTCATGAGCTACACTCCTCAGGCCTTTTTAAAAAATATTTGTGCCAATTACTTTTATAAAATAGAAGGTTTTGATGTGTTTTCATACGTGAAAACATGTATTTTTATCATATCCATCCCCCATTTTGCTCTCCTTACACCTCCCTCCAACCTATCCTTTCCAAATTTTATTTTGAAACAGGAGTTCACTGAGTTACCCATGCAGGCCTTTTGATCCTTCTGCCTCAGTTTCCCAAGAAGCTAGGATTACAAAAATGGACCACCAACCTGGCAAGAAATAACTAAATAAGAATCCCAATCAGCAAGATGAAACTCTTACCACACAATTGATTCCATTTTGAAGGCTCTACATAAAGTATTAATGATTAGTTATGGATGGTATAAGAGGTTATTTTTCTGCAGGGTTACAGATTTCTTCACATACTGTTTCTATAATGACCTCATATACTAATTATATTTAATAGTATTTACTCAGGATCTATCTGCGTATATCGTATTCTGTAAACAAATCATGTGGAACAATTCATATTGTAACAACAGATTTTCTCTTTGGTAGCTTTTTGCATGGGTGCATCAATAAAACTCATTAAAGTAAACTCTGCTTAATGTTAGGATTATAGTTCCAACCCATCCTAGCAACTCTCCACACTTCTTTTATTGCTAGAATATTTTTTAATTGTGAACTGAAGTAGGTGAGTCACTGACTGTAAAGTGGAAATCTTTTTGAACAAAGTTTCAAAACAACTGTTTTAGAAAAGAACTCATGAAAAAAGAAAAAAGAAAAACCCATGGCATAACAATTGTCATGATTAATGATTGCAAAAATTCAACAAACACCTAAATGACTGTTACCATCTGAACCATGTTTACTCCACTGTGGCAACTAAATACCCTGAGCCACTTCCCAAAGCTTGAAAACTAATTTATGTATTATTTTCTAAAATTTGTTTTCCGAACATCCATCACCTACAAAAATAAGGTCTTTACCAAAAGCAAAATCCAAGTAAAAACAAAGCCTGCAGCTGGTGACGCAGCTGGGTGGAAGAGTAATGGCCTAGTGGGTGTGCCAGGCCTTGGTGGATCTCCTACACCCGGACACCGCAGAGGCTAGGGGCTGGGAAGATGGTAAAGAACAAGTTTAAGGCTGGGGATGTTGCACAGTGGTTGCGGGTTTGCCGAGTGTGGGTGAGATCCGGGATTCGAGCTCCAGTGCCGCGGAGGAAAAAGCCTGGGAACCAAGCAAGCGCTGAAGCTGGCAGTCATCAGGAGTCCTTCAACTTCCACCCTGACAGCTACAGAAGGCTGTGAGCCACGAGACCCGGACTGGGAAGAGTCTAATTCATAGCAACAGGATGAATGAGAAACCAAGGATAAGGAAACTGTAATTTGTTACCCCCAGTCAACTAGGTTTGCTCCCAAATTCACACTTAAATAAAGTTGGGCCTTTGTGGTCCAAAAACCCCACCCAAGAATTTATAGTGATTTTGGAATGGTGGCGCCCTCAGGCTATGTACTAGAGGCAAGACCTCAAAGAATTCGACAGATAAAAGGTCCAGGGAAAACGATCTCACAAAAAATAAGCCACTTTGAAGAAAAATTTTAAAAATATGCAAAGAAATAATGGCTGTTTCAACATAGGATTTTTAAGTATCAAGTTTTAAAAACAATCGGCCCGTATTACTTTCCTGCTTTAATGGCTCCCCTGGCTACCTATGCTTCTTTGGTAAAATGTTAGTCCAAATCCAGGCTCACTAGTCTCTGAGCTCGTTCGTAACGTCCTGCCGGGTCGCACAGCCCAACCGCTGCGCCGGGCGGACCACAAGACCCAGCATGCCTAGCGCTGAGGCAACGCAGGGACGCGCCTCCCCCACAACCCCCGCTCCGGCCTCAAGGTGAGCGCGCCTGAGCGCCACGCCTTTCGCCAGAGCCCTCGCCACCACTCCAACAACTCACTGACGGACTCCACCGCCTCCGGCCGCCCGCGCACGACAACCTCGGAAGAGGCAGCCTCCGACGCGCGAGAAAGGCGCCAGTCGGGTCAGAGCCGACATGCTCCCTGCGTCTGCCCGCGGTCCCAGGCCGCCCCGCCCCGCCTATGTCACGCCCCGGCGTGCGCCGTGACGTCACGGCATCGCCCCCCCCCCGTTGCAAGTCGGATGGCGCAGGCGCATTAGGCTTTTTCTGGGCGCGCTTCGCAAGCTGTGCACGACTGGACTGCCTCTCTTTGGCGGTTGTTCTAAGGCCCCGAAGGGAGGCTGAGGCTGACCTAGAGGCACCCTCGTGACTCGGTGTGGCGAGGAGAGCCTGAGCTAAGAAACTTGCAACACTCAGCTTTAGTTGATCGAGGTGTTTTGGAATGTGTACCTGCCATGCTGCCTGCCTCTCTTGTAGTAATTGCCTTCTGGACAGTCGTGGCCACCGCCAAATCCTTTCGAAACTCGCGGAACTTTTTTTTTTTTTTTTTGAAAACTCTTAAACTCTTTATTCAAAATTACAAACACAAAGCCGGGCGTGGTGGCGCATGCCTTTAATCCCAGCACTTGGGAGACTGAGGTAGGAGGAGTGTTGTGAGTTCGAGGCCAGCTTGGGCTACAACGCAAGCGCAAGGCCGGCCTGAGCTACATAGTCCGACCTTGCCTCAAAAAACCAGGGCTGAGAGTTTGGCTCAGTGGCTTAAGTGCCTGTCTGGCAGGTGTGAGGTTGTGAGTTTGATCCCTGGTGCCACAAAAAGTAAAATAAAATAAAATACAAACACAACCAGGCGTGGTGGTGCACGCCTTTAATCCCAGCACTCGGGAGGCTGAGGTAGGAGGAACGTTTTGAGTTCGAGGCCTGCTTGGGCCACAACGCTAGCGCAAGGCTGGCCTGAGCTACACAGTGCGACCCTGCGTCAAAAAACCAGGGCTAGGAGTTTGGCTCAGTGACTTAAACGCCTGTCTGACAGGTGCGAGGTTGTGAGTTAAATCCCCGGTGCCACCAAAAAATAAATAAAATAAAAGACAAACACGAGCACAAAAATGCCATCGATACACCTGGAGCCATTGACCTCGGTTGCTGATGCGTCTGAAAGGTATTCACACGGCCACCGGCCTGCACCCTCACACACTGGGGAGCCTGCACCCTCACATACTGGGGAGCACCTGGAGGACTCCGAGGCCACTGCACCCCGGGCCATGGAATGTCTCGCCACACCCCAATGACGTGAGCAGGTGTGTGTCATCGAGGTAAGGCCCGACTCCAAGGCTGGGTGGAGCGTGGGGGCTGCTGTGTCCCCAAGTCACCAACACATACCTGAGGAGATCCGCGGGAATGAATAACTTCTTGTCCATGCCCGGCCACCGCTCCCACAGAAGGTGGTGAATGTTGCCATGAGGGTCCCTGCAGGCCATGGAACATCACAGGGGCTCCAGGTCCGCATGCCCGCACACATAGCCCCACAGGTCCACATGCCTTTAAGAAAGGACCCTGGGCCAGGAGGGACCACCGCCCAGCCAGCTTGTGGTCTACGGGCTCGCACCTCCTCATAGCCGTCGTCTGACGGCTCATGTCAAATTCCTCAGCAGCAAACCTTTCCCGGTCGGAGAGCTCTGGGCCCTCACTGTCACTCTCCCTGAGCAGGGACGCCTGCTCCTCTGCCTGTGTTCCAGGCACTTCATGTTAAAGAAAATGCTGGCCATATTGCACTGCTTCATGTTTCACAGTGTGATCCTCCCTGGACCCTGCGGCTTGATGAGATCCACCCCCCGTCACAGGAAAGGCGGTATCTCCATGCTCAGGCTGTCTAGCTGCCTGTACTGCCCCTCAGAAGAATTGCAGCTCAGGTGTGGACAGCGCCCAGTCCCGGTCCAGGTCCAGGTTCATGAAGCAGAACCAGTACTTAATGCTGGTCGGGGTTTTCTTGGCCTCTTCAGAAACAAAAACCAGAGAAGTTGGCATAGCTGATCTCCTCCTTCTGTGTCTTCCTCCCCAGAGTCATTGGCATCTTGGCAGAATTGGTCATTGTGTCCAGCCAGGTCCTGAGTCTCAATGAAAATGTCAAGGTCAGTGTTGAGCTCCCAAAACTTGCAGTAGATGACAGAGAAGTGCTGCTAGGGGTCAGGTGTGGTGGCACGTGCCTCTAATCCCAGCACTCAGGAAGCTGAGGCAGGAGGAGCACTGTGAGTTCAAGGACAGCCTGGGCTACAAAGTGAGTTCAAGACCAGCCTGAACTGCATAGTGAGACCCTGTCTGAAAAAGACAAAACAAAACAAAAGACATGTTGGGCTGGGAGTCTTGGAGTTTGGCTCAGTGACTTAAGCACCTGTCTGACAGGTGTGAGGTTGTGAGTTCAATCCCCAGTGCCGCAAAAAAAAAAAAAAAAAAAAAACTTAAAAGACATGTTGGTAGAACTCCAACAGCTAGTTGATGTCCACCTTCTCCTCCAGCTCTGCGCAGGCAATCCTTCCAGACCAGGACCTGCTGACCATGTGAAAGATCCTCTGGATGGCTGTAGTGATGTGGGGGCAGTGGATCTCCGAGACCTCCTTCAGGAAGGACAGGCCCAGGTGTGTGTTCCCCACGTCCTGCAGGAAGGGAACAAAGTCCTCCTGCACCCAGGACTCATGTGAGCAGGTGCATGAACCTGGCCAAGTCATTGTGGCAGTTCTGTAGGATTTTGCTCCACAGGGCCACAAATTTGTGAATGGACACAGCCAGTGCACCTCCACAAAGTTAATCCCTGTACTCTTCTGTCCTCTAAGAGGCTCACAACCATATCATTAGCCTTAATTGTTTTGGTCTCCGAACCTGGATGCTAACCAGCAGCCCGTGGTTCTCAGGTATCAGCCATAGACTGGTGGAATCAAAATCACCTGAGAAACCCAACCCCCAGCTACTCAAAGTGTGGGTAGGCTCCAACAAGCCTTCTAATGCCTCGACCCTGAGCCGGCCTGGATCCGTGGCCTTTGTCTCGGTATTATCTTCTAGTTGATCCTGCATGGACTTCAGCCCTCTCTGAACTCTTTCTTCCCTCAAATTCATACATCTCCCATGATGAGTTGTAGTTATTCTTGGAAACTTCAGGTTTGGTTAAATTATAAATTTAGCCTGCCTGAGTGGTACAAGCACTGTGAAAATCAGTGTGGAGATTCCTCAAAAAACTAGGATGGGAGGTTCCATTCAACCCAGCTATTCCCATTCTGAGTGTCTTCCCACAAGAAATAAAAACACCGTATCACAGTGATATATGTGCACCCATGTTTATAGCAGCACAGTTTATAATAGCTAACTCTTAGAAACAATCCAGATGCCCATCAACTGAGGAGTGAATAAAAAAGATGTGGTACCTTTATATGATGGAGTACTACTCAACCATAAAGAAGGATAAACTAAACAGTTTTATAGGTAAATGGATGCAACTTGAAAACATACTCATTAGTGATATAAATCAGACACACATGTAAACATTGTTTCATTAGTGTGACAAACTGAAACATATATATATGTGTATATATATGCATGCAAAAAAATAGTTAAGGCAGTTAACTACTGATGTCTCTGAGTTCACTGATTTTTTGTCTTTTGTCTTTTTTTTTTTTTTTTTTTTTTTTTTTTTTTTTTTTTTTTTTTTTTTTTTTTTTTTTGGTACCAGGGATCGAACTCACAACCTTGCACCTGGCAGGCAGACACTTATGCCACTGAGCTAAATTCCTGGTCCTATTTTTTGAGACAGGGTCTCACTATGCAGTTCAGGCTGGCCTTGAACTCACTTTGTAGCCCAGGCTGGTCTCGAACTCACAACGATCCTCCTGCCTCAGCCTCCCTAGTGCTGGGATTAAGGGTATGCGCCACCATGCCCAGTTTTTTTTTTTTTTTTTTTTGTCTTTTTGAGACAGGGTCTTGCTATGTGGTTCATGCTGGACTTGGGCTCACTTTGTAGCCCAGGCTGGTCTCGAACTTGAAGAAATCTTCCTGCCTCAGCCTCCCAAGTGCTGGGATTACAGGAGCACGCCACCACGCCTGGCTGAAAAGAAAGATTTGTGCTGGTATTTGCAGATGTCTTGTGCTCTGGGTGAATGATTTGGGGATGACAATGCACAATGTGTGTACCATTGTTGCCCCGATTGACATGTTTTGAAATTTTGTTGTAGTTTTTTCTTCTTTTTATCCTTGAGTAAATGGATTTGAAAAAAAAAAAATTAGCCTGCCAGCCAGCTGTGATGGCTCATACCTATAATCCCAGCACTCAGGAGGCTAAGGCAGAAAGACCACCATGAGTTTCAGGCCAGCCTGAATTACATAGTGAGACCCTGTTTCAAAAAAAAAATTTTTTTTTTGTTTTTTAATAAACCACCAGCCAAACTCAGACCTTGGAGACCTTACTTTTTTTTTTTTTTTTTTGCAGTAGCAGGGATTGAACTCACAACCTCACACCTGTCAGACAGGCCCTTAAGTCACTGAGCCAAACTCCCGGCCCTGGTTTTTTGAGGCAGGGTCTTACTATGTAGCTCAGGCCGATCTTGCGCTCGTGTTGTAGCCCAAGCTGGCCTTGAACTCACAATGCTCCTCCTACCTCAGCCTCCAGAGTGCTGGGATTAAAGGCGTGTGCCACCACGCCCGGCGTTGGAGACCTTACTTTGAAATGGATACACACACTCAGTTCGATGGTGTTTCACACTGAAGACGTCCCACTCATGGAGTTCTGAGAATCAGGATGCTGGTGAAGACAGGCATAGAAGCCGGGCGTGGTGGCACATGCCTTTAATCCCAGCACTCTGGAGGCTGAGATAGGAGGAGCGTTGTGAGTTCGAGGCCCGCTTGGACTACAATGCGAGCGCAAGGCCGGCCTGAGATACACAGTGTGACCCTGCCTCAAAAAACCAGGGCAGGGAGAGTTTGGCTCAGTGACTTAAGGGCCTGTTTGGCAGGAGCAAGGTTGCGAGTTCAATCCCCGGTGCCGCAAAAAAAAAACAAAAAACCACCAACCAGGACTGGGAGTTTGGTTCAGTGGCTTAAGTGCCTGTCTGACGGGTGTGAGGTTGTGAGTTCGAGCCCTGGTGCCACCAAAAAAAAAAAAAAAAAGACAGGCATAGACCTGAGTTTAGGGATTCAATTGCACTGCATCTGACTGAAGATACTCTTTCTTCCATGCCAAGAGATGGGGCGCTACTTGCCCCTTATGTGACAGGACAAGAGTTAAAAGCCACCTAAATCTCAGGATTGCTGAGCTGCCCCAGATTCTTGTGAACAGCCTAGGGTTGATGCCCTGATACTGGAGGATTCTCTGCCCTTTCTGCCCTTGTAACTTTTAAGGGGTGTATAAGCTGTTTTCTGGATGAAAGTTCACTTTCCAGTTTATATGCAACAGAGAGACCTTCTCTGGGCTACCAGTCACTAGTGATATGTATAGACTAGTAAGACAGTGCATGAATTGGGAAGACGGGCTGTTGGTCCTTACTACAAAACTTGCTGTCCAAGCAACACAGCTGCCTGGCTCCTGAAGAACAAGGCTGTGATTCCAAAGCCAACAAACAAGCGAAGCATAAATAAGAACACACAGAAAACTGGGCATGGTGATGCACACCTGTAATCACAGCACTTGGGGAGCTGAAGCAGGAGGATCACCTCAAGTTTGAGGCCAGCCTGGGCTACATAGCAAGACCCTGTCTAAAAAACAAACAAACAAAATACAGATATTGAGACCGTGTGGGCTGGGTCAGGGCTGTACCACGGAACTGCCTCCCCAGTCTGTCTCCTTTTGTTTACCTTGTAAAAATGTCTAGCAAAAACTCAACCAAAAATGTTAACATTTGTCAAGATATTTCAAAGTGCAAGCCGGGCATGGTGGTGCACGCCTTTAACCCCAGCACTCGGGAGGCTGAGGTAGGAGGAGCATTGTGAGTTCGAGGCCTGGTTGGGCTACAACATGAGTGCAAGGCCATCCTGAGCTACACAGTGCAACCCTGCCTCAAAAAACCAGGGCCAGGAGTTTGGCTCAATGACTTAAGTGCCTGTCTGGCAGGCGCGAGGTTGTGAGTTCAAGCCCCAGTGCCGCAAAAAAAAAAAAAAGAAGATATTTCAAAGTGCAGTGAAACTTGCCCTAATTTTATATTGTGTCTTGGGTGATACTACCAGTGGTAGCACCTACATAAAAAGTATAAAGTGTGTATGTGTTTTCCACTTTTTACCAATGAGTATAGAGTTTAAAAAAAAAATCCAGGCATGGTGTGGCACGCCTGTAATCCCAGCACTTGGGAGGCTGAGGCAGGAGAATTGCTTCGAGTTCAAGTCCAGTCTGAACTACATAATGGACTCTGTATCAAAAAAAAACATTAAGGGCCAGGCGTGGTGGCGCACGCCTTTAATCTCAGCACTCGGGAGGCTGAGGTAGAAGCATTGTGAATTCGAGGTCGGCTTGGGCTACAACGCAAGCACAAGGCCAGTCTGAGCTACCTAGTGCAACCCTGCCTCAAAAACTAGGGCCGGGAGTTTGGTTCAGTGGCTTAAGTGCCTGTCTGGCAGGCGCAAAGTTCTGAGTTTGATCCCCAGTGCCACAAAAAAAAAAAAAAAAAATTAAAAATTTTTTAGGGCTGGGGATTTAGCTCAGTGGCTTAAGCGCCTGCCTGGCATGTATGAGGTTTCAAGTTCGATCCCCGGTACCAAAAAAAAATTGTTTTTTAGCCAGTCATGGTGGCACACACCTGTAATCCCAACACTCGGGAGGCTGAGACAGGAAGATTGAGTTCAAGACCAGCCTGGGCTACAAAGTGAGCTCAAGGCCAGCCTGAACCACATAGTGAGACCCTGTCTCAAAAAATAGGGCCGGGGATTTAGCTCAGCCTGGCAGGCGTGAGGTTGTGAGTTCAATCCCCAGAACCAAAAAACAAAATAAGACAAAAACAATTTTTTTTTATATATGGGGCAGGGTGTGGTGGTACACGCCTGGAACCCCAGTATTACAGGCAGGAAAGTCAGGCAGAAGACACAGCAGCCAGACAGGCTCCAGGCCCCAAACAGAGTTAGAACAACCAGGCTTTGGTCAGCTGAGCAGGAGCCTGGGGGTCGAGTCAGTAAGAACCAGGTGTGCACTAAGTCCAGGGTGTGATGAGCGAGAGGACAGCAAGGTGACGGGTGCCCACTCTGACAACTCTGCTCCTAGCTAGCTGGAAAGCATTTTTTCCTTCTCACTTTGTTCCTTTAGTGAAGCACTTGGATAGGAGAGAGCCCAAGAGACACCTCAGACACACGCTTGTTGCCAGCCCAACTCCTCACTGGCCCAGTTCTAGTTTAAGTAAGCAGGTTTTAGTCTTATGGGTTGACTTTGGTTTGGCTTGGTGCAGTCTGAGCGCTAGTCAGTTTTTGATATTAAAACTCCTAGACAAAGGGCAACCCATTTTTGGGTCCCCTCTCACCCTATTGGAAGCTATTTCTGTCTTCTTAATAAATCTTCCTCCTACTTCTACTTCCTTTCTCCTTGGCTTCATTCTCTGACCGCATGAGACACAGGCCCAGGTTATGTCATTACACTAGCAATCAGGAGGCTGAGGCAGGAGAATCATCATGAATTTGAGACTGGCCTGGGCTATGTAGTGAGTTCAAGAAAGAAAGAAAGAGAGAAAGCAAGCAAGCACACACGCACGCACGCACGCACACATGGGACTACAGGAATTAATGGCATTTTCTAACCTAAATGTTAAGAGTGTGGGAACCAACAGCAGAATTCACCTGACCAGGGAGTACAGAGAGAGTTAAAAAGAAAAAAACCAGGAAAACAAAAACAACCATGTGTATTTGTCCTCCTCTCCAGGCCATTTTCTCAGAACCAGTGTCCTCGGCCCCATTCCCACCGTCCCAGCTCCGGGTGTGGCGTGTGCAGCCCCTTCCCCCACTTCTCCAGTGTCCCCGAGCCGTGCAGACCCTGAGCCAGGGTGGCGGGAGGCGGTGGGCACCCTATGTGCCTCGGGCACCCTGGCATGGCCTTTGGTGGCCAGGTGACACCCATCAGGCACGGGCCATGGGCCCGGGGAGGAGGAAGGGCCTGGCTGCCTCCAGGATGTCCAGCTTGGGGTCCAGCGAGCGGCCCAGCCCCTCCAGCACCATGATGGCGAACACGACGGAGGCGAAGTTGCTCTCCAGCTTCACCTGCAACAGAAGAAAGCCGCGGTTCCTCCCGACACCTCCCTGGCCTGGGTCCCCACTCTGGGGCTTTCACCTTCAACCTGCACCTCCCCTC
>RJWM01049372.1:0-11140 GCA_004363535.1 Dasyprocta punctata
CAATGTCACCCACCGCCAAGCCTGAGGAGAACAAGATACTTTCAAAACGTGCTGGGATAATCGCTTGTCAGCTCTTGCCACATTCTGTTCAATATTCCCTCGAAAAACAAGTTTGCAGACATTGTCCTCAATGTGCAATCCTCCTGGATTCTTGGAACAGGAGATTCAACCCAGAGTGAGAGCAGTGAGCCCTGAGACAAAGCCCAGGCTGCTCTGCTAAGCAGGAGCCCTGTCCTCCTGGGAGCTGGATCGCACCTTCAGGCCATCAGGGCTCCGCTCAGAACAGCTCAGAGATCCAGCGTGAGATAAGGCCCTGCCAGACCCCAGCCCAGACATTACCCCACCAGCTGTGCAAGCACCAGCAATAGAACACTGGCCCTGGTTTCACTCCCTACTGCCACAATGCAAAAACCACCAAGATGTCTCTGAGCCATTTACATGGGGCCCTGATCCTGAGTCTGCTCTCCCTGGAACAGTAACTTGAATTAAGCTCTTCCTCTCCCTCCATCACTGCTCACCTCTTTGCTGAGAATCAGGAGTTGAGCCCAATCTGTGTTTGGGGACTCAAAATGGAGGATCTCACCCAGTCCCATACAAATACAAATGTGAAAAGGTGCATTAAAAGACTTACCACTCCTAACCTAAGAAAAAATAATAACACTGAAATTTAAAACACCTCTTGAAAATGTTACTGAACTTTAAAAAATTTTAAATTATATTTAAGGAATAATTTGCATCAGATAATATTTTACATCCCTTGTATCAATGAAATTCTTACTGCATTTAAGTTGCATAAATGTTGGAGGTTCCTTATATCTATAATTTATACTTAATTACATTGATAAAAACAATGAAAATGAAACTTATTTATCTAGGAATAAAACTAAGAATTACATTAACATTTGGCTTTTTGGAAAGTTTTTTTAAAATACAGAAAGATAGAAAAACAGAAAGACATATACAAAAATATAGCAACCCTGAAGAAAATAGGAAGAGATGGACCTTGACAAATCCAATAAAAGCAACTTATTAAGTAAGAGAAAAATGAAAACTTCTTCCTGGAATCAGAAACAACACAAAGATGGCCACAATGTTCAATTCTGTTCAACACTGAACTCAAAATATGAACCAGAAAAATAAGGAAAGAAAAATAAAAAAGCGATAAATATAAGAATGGTGTCAAATTATTATAATACACAGCTGAAATGACATTTTAGACAGATGACCTAATTAATTGCACTGGAAAACTATGTAGCAGGACACAAATTCATCACACAAAAATTAATAGAATCTGTGTACAAATACTGATTTCAAGGAGAAAAATGTTAGAAAAATGAAAATATTTGCAATAGCATCAAGAAAAATTAAATATTCACAAATGACATAACCAAGGAAGTTAAAAACCTCTAGTGTAAAATCTTCAGTTCTCTGAAAAAAGAGATTGAAAAAAGACATCAGAAAATGGAAAGATGTTTCTTCTTCCTATCTAGGCAGAATCAATATTGTCAAAATAGCCACTCTTTCAAAACTGATACATTTAGAGTAAACCTCATCAAAATACCAGTAGCAATCCTCCCAGAAAGAGAGAAAAATTGAAAAATTAATATAGAACCAAAAGACACTCAGAAAAGCAAAAGCAATTCTGGGCAACAGAACAAACCAGGAGGCTTTGCAATACCTGATTTCAAGTCACAGTGCACAGTTAGAGTGATAAAAATGACATGGTACTGACACTATGACATGTGTATCAAGAACAACTAGCGAGGATTCAAAGCATCCCAGGACTCACTCAGCTATATGACCTTGGACAAACAAATTAAAAGCATATCATAGAGGAAACATAGCCTCTTTCAAAAATTGGTTTGGGAAAAATGGCAATATCTATACAGAAGTTTAAACTGGACTCATATCTCTCAACATATGCTTAATGAAAATCAAAATGGATCAAAGATCTAAGAATCAGAATACAAAAAATTAACCTACTGAAAGATAAAATAGGCAAAGCTCTTGAAGTTATAGTTGTAGGTAACACTTTCTTAACAGAAGTGCATGAGAAAAAACACCAACAATGGGATCACAGCAAAATAAAAAATAAAGTTCTGCCCAGCAAAAGAAAGAATCAAGAGTGAACAGGTGACCTAAAGAATGAGAAAATTGTTGCAAACTATTATGCAGAAAGAGGAATAATACCATAGACAGAAAAAGATAGACAGACAGACAGATAGATGAAAGGTAGATCGCAAAAAATTATAGCTCTGGAAATAAAAGACCAAATCCAAAGATGGGAAGCTGCACCTAAAAGATACTTCTTGGAAGTATGATAGCCACTAGACAAGAAAAATATTAAATATCTTAGACCATTAGGTGAAAATGAACGAAAAAACCCTACAATGTAAAAGGTTGTGTAAAACAGCACTTTTACACCAGAGAGAAAGGCAATCATCAAGAAATGAAGTAATAACAAATGCTGCCATGGCTGCAGTGAAAAGGGATCTGTTCTACATACAGCCATTGTGTACATTATGTTCAGCCACTATGAAAATCAGCATGGACATTTTCAAAGAATTAAGCATTCAAAGAATTAAATATTTGACCTATGTAATGAAATTCCTGATACCTTTCCAAAGGATCTAATGATATCAGAATGCCATGTTACGTGCATATTCTTGTTTATAGCAGCAGAATTCATGATAGTTAAATCCTGGAAGCAATCTTTATTTCAATTAACAAAAAACTGGGTAAGGAAAATGTGGTGTTCACACACAAGCCAGTACTATTCTGCCGTAAAGAAAGATGAATGTCAGTCACTTGTAGGAAACTGGATGCACTTTGTTATTTTTTATCTGGTTGTACTCCAAAAGCCCGGTGGTCTCATAGGTGTAGATTTCCAAAAGTAGCTCAACCTAGAATATACGAATATGTGACCTAAGTCGATTAGTTCACTAATCAGATTAGCATGGTTGAGAATGTGGCTGAATGGAGAAGAGCCATCCTGGGTCTGAGCATCACCAACCCCTAGGCTTGTAGCCGCGGTGAAAAAAAGGGAAATCGAGGTTCGATGCTGGTGCCTCCTCCTGTCTACTATGCTAGTTTATCTTCAATGACACCCCTCCTCCATGAAGCCCTGCCTTGAAGCTTGCTGCGTATGAACTGAAGCCTCTACAAACTGTGAGACCAAATCAAGTTTTTCCTCTTATACTTGTCAATCTCTCAGCAAGGAGAAAAAGATAAAGACACATCTTGCGCTCAAACTAGTAAGTGCTATACATCAGAAACACAATATAAAACAGCAAATGGCTTTTCTTGTGTGAGAAACTGAAATTTTAAATAAAGAACAAAATATGAGATCAATAAAAGGGAAAAGTGTGATAGAACTTCAGCTAATGGAAGGGTCCAAGAGAACCTGAATGAAGGGAAGGAGTTGGAACATAAAACCATTACAGATGTGTTATGTCCATGTACCAAACACCCACAATGAAAAAAAAAAAACAGTATATAGTGCAGACATGAATGAAATACAATAATACTGAAAACAATAATGAAAATAAAAAGTAAGGATCTAGAGACAGAGGTATGGGAAGCTGAATGGGAATAAAATGAATCAGTCATGTTATGTACTTGCACCTGCTCCCTAAAATGAATGTAAACTTCATGCACTACAAACAACTGCTAATGAAATAAAATTAAAAAGTGAGAGAATGTTGTAAACCTGTCTGTGTTCAACACTCAAGTTTATTACTCATGAGTGTATTCAATAGTTTTTATCTACCTACTTTTTTCCTCTACCTCTTCTCTGCTTTTGATTAGATTTCAAATAATACAATTTATCAGCACATACCTGTCCATATTTCTGCTAAAAGGACTTTATTAAAAAACACTTATATTATTATCTTCTTATATTAAAATGTGTTGCCTTTTAAAATTTGCTCAATCTTTTTCAGTCTAAAATGATGCACAGTGTTTTTTTTTTTTTTTTTTTTTTTTGTGGAGCCGGGGATTGAACTCACAACCTTGTGCCTGCCTAGGTGCTTAAGCCATTGAGCTAAACTCCCAGCCCTAGTTTTTTGAGACAGGTTTACACTATGTAGTTCAGGTCGGCCTCAAACTCACAATGCTCCACCTACCTTAGCCTTCCAAGTGCTGGGATTAAAGGCATGCGCGACCATGCCGAGCTGATGAACAGTTTTGTAAGTGGAATAGAAATGAGTTTCCTGTGTTTCTAGTTAACCATATTTCAAAAATGCAGACACATGTGACAATTGAAATTTAAATTTATAAGAACTAAAATGAAATCTAGAAATTAAGTTACATTTTCATTCTTGCTGGGCTCCTTTACAGGGAGCAAGCCCTCATTTACCTTCTGGTATGGCTATTTAAGTTGCAGTGAGCAAGTGAAACCCTTACATGATTTTTACTTTATTCTGATGCTTAAAATGATGAACTGACCTCTCCTCACCTGCTAAAGTGATCAGTAACATATTATAGTTTTCTAGTCAATATTGGGGCTCTCCAATCTAGATTGGGATATAGTGTTTTAGACAACATTGAGACTCCACAGTCAATACAGGGAACATAGTTTCTAAATTAATTTGACTGATCTCTGATAATGACTGCTGCTTTGTTGAAAGAAGACTCCAGGCAAAGACACACATGATGAGTAGTTTATTGGCCACAATCTTTGTTAATGGAGTCCACTGTCTTAAATATATAACATGAACAAAGATAGTCTTTACTATATGAGAACAACAGGAATTCTATGAGAAAAGAATTCCAAAGACAGTCTAAGGAAAGTACGTATTTTAGTTGAATTGATAGAGTTGGGGACAGATGATCGAATTGGGCCAGCTTGGGAAACAACACACAAAATATCTTCTAACTCCCACAGCTGCCAAGCCAGGGCCTCCCTCCAAGTCATGCTGTGCTCCATCTTCAGTCTTATTAGCAGCTCAGACCCTTCAGGGCAGATCACATTACAGCTTAGAAGCAAAGCTCTCATATACACATTCACAGTGCTAACTCCCACATTTTCCCTCTTTTATTATTATCATCATCAACAATTGTGATACACTGAGATGGACCTCATCCACAAGTTCCATCATATCTAAGGTTTGTTTTTCAAATTGTATCATGCAGAATGAGTGTCATAAAGCAATCACAACAGTTAAGCAAATAGATAGCAACAATCCCCTAATAAATATCCCCAGTATGCTGGTATTTAGTCCTGAAAATCACTGTGAAGTGTTCAGTCAATGGAACCCCTCCTCTAACTGTTTAAATGTGCTTTGAGCTAATTGTTGGTGTATGGTATTTATTTGATGTGTCAGATGATGTGTAGCAAGTCAGTGTGTTGCTCCAATGAGATTTTGGAAATATCCTGTAGGTGAGATGTTACCCACTTCAAAGTTTTTCAGTATACTTACATTGAAGGGCTATTACACAGTGCTTACACACTGCCAATCGCATTTTAACGCAAATGGATAGCCAGTGTTGTGTGCTCTTCTCCTAACCATTCTACTCTACCTCAAGAGCCTACAATGTAGCCATAAAAACTCTCAGTGTTTACCTGTAATTCAGCAGTAACACTGATGAGAACAGTCTGCACTGTTGTAGCAGTATTGAGGCTGTTAACAAGAGAAACACTAGCCATGGGTGAAAGTACAACTACAGCTGATTTTATAAACTTCTAGTTGACAACATTTTGGTCTAACCTTTTGTAACACCTTAAGTAGTACTTGAATACTGTGTTCCTCTGATCAAGTTTTATTTAGATCTATCAGCAGTCACACTGCTGCCCTATATCTTAGAACCATAAAAAAGTAGTATTATGTTGAGATACTTCATTATAAATAATACCAGCAAGTAGTACTGATAGTATATCAAGAAAAAATAGTTTTGGATGGAGGAATATTGCCCCACAGAAAAACTTAAGGATGTGTTGTGCAAACAGTTACAAAGTCACACCTGTCAATCAACATGAGGGGAACAGTTGCCAGTACTGTTTGAATATTGTTCCTGTGATACAGGGTGAGGGAAGAAAGACAGTCCAGCCTCCCACCGATGTGCACATGGCAGGTTAGATGCCCCTCACTGTCCACCAGCTGTGAAATAGACCTGAAGAGTCCTTGCTCGCTCCAGCTTACAGTCTCGCTGGAGTAAGCTCTGATAGCTAGTGTCTTGTTCTCTCTATAGAGTGACCCATGCGGCCCTGTCCAGCACAGTGGCATTAAAAAGAATGCTGATGCATGTCTCCACATGGCATGGAGACCATTGCACTGAACACTGTTTTCACAGAGAATCCCTTTTCAGTTGGGAAGGAAGGAGGAAGTATAGGAGAACTGTGCTCTCTCTCTTATGTGACATTTGCAGCAACTGCCTTAATAATGGTTAGTTGGGCAGGAGGTGAATCTTTCTTTGGTTGATAATAGGGATGTTGTCGTAACTTGATTGAGACCCAGGAAGTGTGATCATGGTGCACAGTATGGCAGAATGGAGGGTTTTAGTCAGGAGGGTGAGGTCTTGTTTCTGGACAACTGGCAGTTCTCTGGGCAGCCCCAGATTGGTGGGATCCATATTTTTCCTGTTCAAGCTGAATCATTTAGAACCAAGAGGGAGTCCACATGCCGCCAGGTTAATGGTGTGAAAAGAGGAAGATTGAGCACATGAGCCCAGTAGATTAGCAGATGTGACAGGTGCCTCCAAAAGCAGGAGGCATGGCCCTAGGAGAACACTTGCCCTCTGAGCCTGGCATAAGAGCACTCCCAGATACGGGTGGATTATCAGGTGTCTCATCCAGGTCGTCAGGTACTTTAAATCCTTCTGCAATCCATGGCTACAAGCAACTGCAGGAAACCCAGTGGGTCCCATTATCTGTAAGCACACGCAGATCCCTTCCTCCATACTGTACTGGGAGGGGCCTTTGCATTGAGCAGACCTGTCCTGTTTAATGGGTACCATGTGCTGTGGCACCAAGGTGAAAGGGAAAACAAGGCGTGGATACAACGAACACCTTCTGAGGACAGATTTTAAAAGTCCAGAGTGAAGAAAGAATGATGAAGATGCTCTATGGTGATTCTCATAGGGGATCTCTCTCCTTTTTTATTATTTTTATAAGAAATACTTTAACATTTTATGTTGATGTTTGTGGCCTGTGTCAATATAGGGAAAGTTAGTAATATGAATAACATTTTAACTGTGAAGGAACTTCATAAAAATAATATTTCAAAATACTGCTTTATTATTAGGTTTGAGATATTGAAGAGTTTTTATTATGGTACAGCATGGTGTTAGGTTCAAATAGAAGTTTTGTAATTAAATTTTTGGTGAGCTGTGCCACAGAGGAAACCTAAATAAGTTTTTATGGATATATATAAATACTAAGAAGTCCCAAAGCTGTGACATGGGTGACATCAGTCTGTTACTTATGGTTGACCCTAGAGTATTATTCTAGAATATTATAATTTAGAATATCATTTGTATATGTATATTACTTAAGCAATGTGAAAACAATAGTTATATAGTGAGAATTATTATGCTTTTATTATATAAAATATTCAATATTTTTATGTATATTATATTTAATAATCTTGTAATATTTAAATCATTAAACTAATAATGAATGTATTTAATAATATTTTATTGGAGTATTTATTGAATAGCTATATCTGGGCTTTGGGACACTCAAAGGAATAATGTATAATTAGTGTACATGTGCTAAAATAATGTTTTTAATTATTTATTATGTGGATTGGATAGTTGATAATGTCTTTTAAAATTGTTTAGCAAAAACATAAATGTATTTATTTATGTTATTTTAGGATCTATTGTCTTATTCTAATATTTTTAAAATAATTTAATACAGAACATATGCATTTATATTTTAAATATCTATTGGATTTTTTAAAAAAACCTAATAGGAAGCTAAATGCTTTTGGAATGGATTTTATTTAGAGATTACTTGTTTTGCTAAGTTGTTTTAATATTATTGTGGAAATATTAAGCAGTTACTGGTGTTAATTATTTTGGAGTGGGGTTGTAATGATGTAGTGATGAAACTTAAGTATATAATTAAATTATGTATATATCAGAGGTGTACATTTTGATTGTTTGACAAAATTATTTACATATTATTTTGCAAAGTTAAAGAATACTATAAAGTGAGCAAGTCAAAGTAGAGCTACATTTTTTGTGAAATACACTTGATGAGTTATCTGATCTGCCTATCAATGAATATTTAAAATATTAATAGTATTATGGGCATTCCAGATATATAAAAATTTAACGGGCACTAAAACATGAAAGAGTGGACAAGCAAGATAGAAATTTTGAAATCTGTATTTATTTTATAAAATGTCTGAGAATTTCTGCATTTGACTACTTAGTGTGTCTCTACATCACAATAAATCCTGATCAAAGGAAAGAAACATAGTAATAGTCTGAGAAAATAAAACACTGCAGATTATTTTATTATTTTAGATGGATTTTTGTGGTAAATGATAAGTATTGTTGTTTTGAGACAGGAAATTATAAAATCCAAAGAGAACTTGTAAGTTTATAATTTTTATAATGCATCATTCAGAAACTCAAGAACTGAGCCCAATAAAAGGAAAGAACAGCATACTAGATTAGAAACAAACAAACAAACATACAATAGTATGAAAATACAATGAAGATTTTGAAATAGAATCGCAAACACCATTTTCTCAAGCTATCAGTTGAACTTTAAATACATACATATTTTAAATATGTAAATATCAGGAAAAATGGATTAACCATCATAGATTAAGGTATTGAAGGTATATTTTAAATATTTTTACTGTAAGGTAAACAAAACTTTTTTGTGAATTTTTATTTAGAGATTTTTTTTTTTTTTGAGCCCTGAAATACTATCTCGACACTGGAAGTAGCAAAGAAAATCTTTATAATGTTACCTTGGTTCTAATATTATATTAAAAACTGATTTTGGATTGTATATTAAATACAATACTTTGTCTCTTTTAAGCATTAAAATTTATTATCTTATCTAAATTTTCATTGGAAAAAGTGCTATGAGACATTTTCGCTTAAGTTCAAGGATGTATGTGTATAACTCAGGTCCACGTGGCTTGTGTTTAACACTGCCCGCTGTTCCAGGAATAGCTGCTGTTTGGCATTAGTCCTCTTTAAAGGAATGAGCTCTCATTGCTCCCAGCTGAAGCTCAACCAGCACAAGCAGCCCTGCTGCTTGCAACTCATTTGTTTTGTTGTTGATTGTTAGGGTGGAAATTGCAACGGTTTGAGTTGGAGGCCTTTGTTTTGTTTTGATACTGACATGCAGATCCAAATTGCTCTCTTTTAGAAGGGATAGGGAAGATAATCTTGAAAATAAATAGTAATAAATAATAAAAGAAGCGGAAAATTAAGACACCTTTCATTTCTTTGGCAGGATGAAATTTTCATCGTCCAGAATCCATTCACATCAAAAGTATATACTTACAGCCTTTTAAATACTTTTTCTTTCAAATATTGTAAATCTTTTATAACAAACTTGACTATAACTGCTTGAATTTTAAAATCTTCCCTTTTGACAGTAAACCTCATCACCTGCCAACAGATCTCTACGTAACCATGGACAATGTTTTTGTGTTATCAAGATAGAACAGAGAAAATAACAAGTTAATCTTGTAAATGTAAGAATTTGTAATATAAAACAAATGTTTCAAATGCTCCAATTAATCAACTTAAGTTGGAAACCAAAGGTGAATTTACCAATTAGGCCAAGTTTGCAATTTGATGTGCTGTAAACCTTCCTTAGGCCTGTAGTCCTTTTTGGCCTTTTAGCCAGGCTGGAGCTCTCCATGCACACACTCCTGCAGGCACCACCACCAGCACACAGAATCTGTGCTGATGTCTGTTGTTGCTGAAATTTAGTTTTTTTTATAGACTGAATAGACTTTCCTGTTTGAGGCCATTTAAGATATTTTATAATTTGTCTGCGGCAGTCTCTGGCAACCAAGAGCAACACTTTGAAATAGTTACTAAAAGAATGTTTAATTCCCATGGAGTTTGGGTCACATAAATAGCTGGAAGCAACTGTTACACTGTTTTCAAAGTAGTCTTTGTTTCTGGGTCCTGTTGTGGCCCATCCTTATCAACAGGGACACCCTGTCCAGCTGGATTTAATTCCCTGTATTACTCACCTACTTCCGGTTCTTACTGAAGATCAGATGGGATCGACAAATGTAGTTCCCAAGTCAATACTGGGGATCCCAAATCAATATGGGCACGTAGTTTCCCAGCAAATATTGGGGCTGTCCAATCAATATCAGGAATGTAGTTTTTTAATTAATATTGGGTCTGTTCTCTGATAAAGACTCTTGCTTTGAGGAAAGGAGACTCATGACCTAGATACACACGAGGAGTGGAATTATTGGTCACACTCTTCATTAAAGGTTTACACTGTCTTAAATGTATAAGGACATCAAAGTTGTTCTGTACTAATTGAGCACAAAAAGCATTCTATGAGCAAGGAATTGAAAAGATAATTTAAGGAAAGTATTTGTTTCACTTGAGCTGATATTACTGTCTGCAGCTTGGAAAACAGCACTGAAAATGTTTCCCTCGTCCTGCAGATGGGAGCCACGGCCTCTCTCCAAGTCATGCTTTCCTCCATCTTCAGAGCCTTAACAGCAGCTGACTCTTCTGGAGACCCCTCAGGAGAGGCCTCATTACAGCTTAGAAGCAGAGCACTTCACTCATGCATTTTCAGTGTTGACTCCCACACATTTAATTTTACTGCCATTATGGATGGATGGACCTAAATTAACTAAAAGTGATTTTATTCATTGATGTTTAAAGGGCCTTATGTTAGTCTAGCATGAACTTCTTCAGTTTTACTCTTATTTCTGTCATGGTACAAGTTATCTCAGAGAGCTTTCTTGTTGTCTATCTGGTAAAATGCTGGACTGCAGGAGCATCTGGTATACCTCACATCTGCCCTCCAGATTCATATAATTGTCCAAAAGCCAGTGTAGTGCCAAACAGTACTGTTGATAAACACATATGAGAGATTGCTTCCTTAGGTGCATTTCTGAATGTGATCACTGAAAATGACTAATAATTCTTCCTGTATAACAGAAGAGAATTACGGGATGTAGTAATATTT
>RJWM01049373.1:0-11165 GCA_004363535.1 Dasyprocta punctata
GTTGAGGAAAAGGACTTGGGATTTTGCGAGTGCATTACTGGAGCCAGGGAAAGTAGTCTTGGAGAAAGGATGCAGTAGGCAGTGTGAAGTCATCCAGTTTAATGGCCAAGATAAAAGATTCCTGTGGTTCCAGAAGATGCTATTCTGAGCATGGCTGAGCTTATTCAATCACCTTTCCAATAAAGCTTCCCAGCTGCAAGAGACTGCGGAGTAGTGGACCAGGGTCATGAGTTGTGGGTATGGAAGGGGTTGATCTAGATTTACCGAGCCATTCTGGCTCAAAACACTCATACCTGTTTCCCAGAGAAAGCCAAAATTTGAAGGACTATCTCTCAGACAATGTAAATAACCAGGCTGTGTTGGCCAAATGAGCAGCAGGAAACAAGAGGAAGAGGTTTTGAGAGCAGCTCATCCAGACAGCTTCTCCTGCTCCCCACCCCCACTCTCAGCTCAAGCCCCCAGTGAGTAGCCTGAAGAGGGGAAAGAGAGCTGGTGGCCTACCTGAGCTAGAGCTTCCGCGTGCCTGTCTATGCTGCAGGGCTGAGGGGAGGATACACTCATGTTTAAAGTATTAACTAAGGCTTAGTATCTGAAAACAATTGAGAGTTAGAAAGCTGCTGCAGATACTGTTAAGAGATCTATTACCTATGGGAGAATACTTGATACAGTATGCATAGGAAGAATAATTCAGAAGCCTTACTTGAAGCCAAGTGTAGTAGTACATACCTATAATCCCAGCACTTGGGAGGCTGAGGCAGGAGGATTGTCGTAAGTTTGAGGTCAACCTGAGCTCAAGGTCAGCCTGAAAAGAAAAAAAATTACTTGATAAATTAGATATTTGAATAAAATCATTTAAATGAACAGATTAAAGAATGAATGTGCTGATGATTGTTACTGTCTTATTGGCTGGTGTGAAATTATTATGTTTTGATTTCTTATTTTCCTTTTGTTTAAAATAAAAAAAAGAATGAATTTCATCCCAAATCACTATCAAACTAAACCTGCAATTACTAATTTATCCCTAGACCTGACAGATAACACTCCATTCACTGTGTCCCTAGGGCACTCTCTGGAGAACACAAGTTGGTCAGAGGTCCCCATGGAGGACATACAGAAATAGACAGTTTTGTAACTCAAGGAGGTTCCTAGTGTAAAGATGAAACACAGGCATATGACCGGCCTGGCTGGCACACAGTTTATAATGAATACATGGCCGAGTACAGGGTACTCAGATCCTTTCTGGAACCAGTGAGAACATAGCCTGTTAGCAACAACAAGAGGTATATTATTTTAAGCC
Source organism: Dasyprocta punctata (assembly GCA_004363535.1). Lineage (NCBI taxonomy): Eukaryota > Metazoa > Chordata > Mammalia > Rodentia > Dasyproctidae > Dasyprocta > Dasyprocta punctata. Next base: position 1,298 of record RJWM01049373.1, read on the forward strand.
TGACATATTCAGAAATGGCTAACATGTTGTTTTTTATTACTCTCAAAACAAAAGCATTGCAAAGTATTTCATGGTGCTGCAGAATATTAACAGTTACTTCTCCCAGAATTCTTTCAAGGCAAGATGGACCCATTCTTAAACTATTCTTGAACTACTTCTGTAGAATTATCTCTCTGTTCTCTCAATTCTTCCACCTCTTATGCTTCTTTTTTTTTTTTTTTTTGCGGCACCGGGGATTGAACTCACAGCCTCGCTCCTGCCAGACAGGTGCTTAAGCTGCTGAGCCAAACTCCCGGCCCTGGTTTTTTGAGGCAGGGTCGCACTATGTAGCTCAGGCCGGCCTTACGCTCATATTGTGGCCCAAGCTGGCCTCGAACTCCTCTTTTGCTTCTTGACTTTGTTCCTTCCTGCCCTGTATTAATTTCCATCTATTTTCTGGCCCAGTTCATGCTTTCTCAGACCCTTTTCTCACCACCTCTCTGAAAATCCGAGGTGCCATGCTATCATGGAAATCCTTGGCCCACAAAGCATTAGCCTTTAAGGTGATTCCAAGGACCATATATCTGGTCAGATAGAGTTTTGATTTTCAACTTCATTCTCAAAAGGTTCTTCTTCTCCTCTTGAATTCCCTATGCTTCAGGCAATCCACCATTTACTTCCTCTTCTCTGGGATTCAGTTTCCTTGAAATTCAACATTCCCTTTGACCAACTCTTCCTGGAAGCTACTTATAATATTCCTGAGGGCATTCTTGTCAATAGCATATGCATATAAGACAGTCACAGAAATACAAAGACATTTACAGGTATTGAGTTTTAGCATCAGAAGGTTCTATACATGCCAGAAAGGACCAAGTGACCTGAGGTAGGGTAGTATGAGAATTGATTAAAATGTTAAAAGTCACTTATTTTTTAGTGTGGATTTGCACAGTGTGGATGTAATATAGGACTGCAGGAAAAAAATAAAAGACAAAAGTCATGAGGAGTAAAGGCTTGTTTTAATGATAAGCAGTGTTTTGTTTCTGTAGTTTGCTCCTCTCAATTTTTAAATGGTCCCAAGCATTTCGAAAATCAGAGTGACTGAACAGATAAGTGATTTTGGCAACATCAATATACCTCGTATAGTAACGCGTAGGGACGCTTGGTGAGGCTGTTACAATGGCTCTTTTGTACGTTCTATTTAAGTATCCATTTCCATAGGAGGCTCTGGGATTGGAACGTACAGTTTAAGACACACTTCATTACATGCGTTGCAGGCTTCTGGTAACTTATTCAAATATCGAAGAAAGTCTTTGCATTAAAATAAGAGTATAAAACTTTCTGGTGTCTGTGACTATTCTTTAGGTACTCCCTGGCTGCACAAATGAAATGTGGAAAATGTTGATTTAATCTCAGAAATCACGTTGGGAGAAGAAACCACTCAACGTCTCTGCCATACCAGCGCCCCCTGCTGCTGCAGTATGAGAGCTGCACCATGGTTTGTTCATTTCCTTTCAATTTTTCAGGGACTCTGGACACAGGCAGGGCTGGAAAACATTATCCTCAACTGAACCATAGCCAGGAAAGTCTCAGGAGGGAATTCTTTCCTGACATAAAATTAAACCTGGCTTCAGAATATCTTGGGGGGGGGGGCTTACTGTTGATGTTTCTTGGCTTGGTTTTTTTCTGTTCTTAAAGAAACATTATTTTAAAAATTTGTAACAAAACCTGTCATCTGTCAAGTCAGCCTGTCTCTCAGCTCCAGTTTCTCTGCCTTTCTTGTCTTTCTTCCAATTTTTTTTTTGTGTTTCTTTAATTTTGTGAATGGACCCCTCTTAACTAACCTGTATTAGGAGCAAGCGGATATATCTCTATTTCCTGAGGAAGGGAACCTGGTGTTGAAAGTTTCATGGAGTTCCAGGTACCATGGTGATGTGGGGTGTGGTGGTGGATTTTCCAGCCACAGAGTAGCCAGGTCTCCAGGAACTGTGATCTTTCTGTCTTGGTCAGTAGACGCTCTTTTATTTCAGAAGTGGTTCAAGAACAGTAGATTTAGGCAATACATGCACTGGTCCAAATGGACTCACTAGTGATTTAGAGTAGAAAATCTGGATGGTGGGGCCAGAGGAGGCCATTGGCTCTCTGTGCCCATGGTAGATAGTGCAATGATTATGCGACCTGGTGTTGCTGGTAAGAAGGTAGAAGGTTATTTGTTCGCCCAATGGTTTATGTTGTTAAAATTATTGAGTTAAAAAAAAAAAAAAGAAAAGAAAAACATGAAGTTGTTTCTACCAGGGCTTCAGTACCTTGTTTGGTGAGAGATTTCTTGCATCTTGGACAAAACTTGCTAAGTTACTACTAATATCAAATTAGTCTTTCTCTGGCATTACATTGTTTTCTGTTTCCATAAAAAACAACAATTTAGAAATGGAGTGTAATAATGGGCATGAAAGAACCACAGTAGAAACCACCCCGTGTCATTGTGGCTGCTCAGGCATTGGCCTCTGTCTCTGAATCTGATGCAGGAGATCAGGTGTGGAAAAGCTAACTGGGAAAATAAACCGGGCCTGCCACTTACTAGATCTCAGGACAGTGTCAAATGAATCCCTGAAACCTGTATCTGGAACTTCTTGTGAATTCCCCCAAATGCAGACTGCATTGTGAGGACACACATGCCACCAGGAGCCTGCTATCATGACTCCTCATGCTAGCCCACTCTTCCAGACTTAGAGCACGCTTTATTTTTTCCTTTCCTTTCTTTGTTTGGCCCAAGCTTGTTCTGAAGACCTAATTTTTCTTTTACCCCTTCCCCTTTCACTTCTATTTTTTTTTTTTTTTTTTTTTTTTTTTTTTTTTTTTTTTTTGTGAGACAGGGTCTCACTATGTAGTTCAGACTGGCCATTATTGTTTGTGTCTAGATGTCCCCCCAGCAAAACCTCATGCAGTCATAGTACTTTTTCAGAGGTGGCTGGATCTACAGTGTGTGATGCTGGAATTAAGGGTGTGTGATTAGTAAATCAGGCCACTGATTGGCTTGGCATAATTTTGGCTAGGATTGAGGGTATGAGTGCTATACTTGCCCTAAAGTGGGTAGCCTGCATACAATATAAGGGACAGAGAGCATCTTATCTCCCTCTTGTTGCTTTTGTTGTCTTCCATTGCCATGAACTGTTGGCTTCCCCCTGCTATGCACCACCCTACCTTGGAGTCAGCCAATTATGGACTGAAAACTCTACAAACTGTAAGCTAATACATCTTTCCTCCTTTAACTTTGGGTGTTAGAAATTTTGTGTTAGCAACAGAAAAGTAAGACACTGGTCTTGAACTCACTAAGTAGCATAGGCTGGTTTTGAACTTGCAGCAATCCTCCTGCCTCAGCCACCTGAGTGCTGGAATTATATATCAGGGACCTGGCCAAGATCCCCAACTACCTGTATGTGGGGTATGGTGAAGGATAAAATAAGAAACAGACAAATTTAGTAATGCATGATGAGAGGCTGGGAGGTCAGTACCTCAGGATGGACAAAGACCCAGATACTCCAAACCAGCCACTATTTATTGGGTGTGTGCAGTGCAATGGATGCATACAATAATAGGAGGGGCTAGAGGAAGGTTGTTGGCATAAGATTCCAGGTCAGCAAAAGATTCAGAGGTTGATGGTACTGTAGGCAATGGATAATTTGGGATGACTCAAGAGGGTGGAGATGATTTTATGCTAAGAAAGATCTTACTCTGGATATTCTTTTTCATTTTAGTAGTCTTAGTGGGTTGGAAAGGATGGCCCATTCCAGGAGTTAATGAGAAGTCTCAAAAGGATGATACCATAATCCCCAGCCTCCATTTATCCCTTAAGGAAGTATGGAAAATTAGCCATTGTGAATTTATGGTACCTGTTGTAGTTAAGGGTTACAGGGAGAACAACTGCATATAGGACACAGAATTTGTAATACTGTTTTATGATGGTCACCCAGAGTTAAACACGAGAAAGTGCAGGAAAATCTGTCCACAACACTAAGACCCAGGATATTCAGGCAATGGCCTGGATCCCACAGCAATGTCCTGCATGAGTCCAGCTTGAGACCCAAAACACATGACAATGCCTCCCACAAATCCAACTGGCAATCTAAGAGCCCACAATAAGGACTCACGCCAGCCTATTTTACATTTCTGTGCCATGAAGGCCAAAGGTCAGCGGTGGAACTAGAAAGTCTATTCCAGCAGGGTGAAGGAGCTGTGCAGTGGGTTGAGGGTTCTACATGGGAGCCGAGAGGTCACGCTCAAAATAAGGAGCGGGGCTGCCCTGAAGAGCACCACAGCCATCCTCAACGGCAACGAGGTCCCAAGCTCCTCCATTGATGAGAACAGTCGAGTACAGGTCAGGAAGCCCAGCGTGACAAGCTTCTCCAGCACACAGCCTCCCCTCCGGAGCCAGGAAGCAATGCTTGATGTGAGGAGCAGAGGTCCCCCAAGGTGAAGCACAGCCACTCTCATTGATGAGGTCCCAAGCTCCTCCGGTGACAATGGCCGAATCCATATTGGGGAAGCCAGCATGACAAGCACCTCCGGGAGAACCATCGGCTTGAAACAGCAACTCTTGAAAGAACCCACTACGCCTCGCTCTTCTTCTCTACGTCTCTATTTATGCTGGTAACTTTCTTCAGGTGGGCCATCTTTACTCAACACCATGCTGATGTAATTCAGCTGGTGCTAAATTGACCACCAGCTTTTAATCCATAACAATACCCAATAATTATGGGCGTGTGCCACAATGTCTTGTCCCTCCTTACTTTTCTTTCTTTTTCTTTTTCTTTTTTTTTTTTTTTGGTACCGGGGATCAAACTCATGAACTTGTACCTGCCAGGCAGGCACTTATGCCACTGAGCTAAATCCTCAGTGCCACCTCACTTTTCAAGTAAACCTTTGGCACCATCTTTGGCTCATCTCATCTAATTCTTTATTCAAGGCAAAAAGGACCCAGAGTAAATTGAATTGGTGAGCCATTTCAAAAAGAACTTCCCGATAAAAAACTTACTAATCTCATTAAATGCACTTGTAAGGTCACAAAAAGCTGTTTTTTTGTTTGCATGTGTTTTGTTTTTCCTAGATAGGCCCTCACTGTGTAGTCCAGGCTGGTCTTGAAATCACTATGTATCCCTGGCTGGCCTCCAACTGGCAATCCTCTCGCCACAAACTCTTAAGTGCTTCCACACTTGTAGTAGAGTACTCTGGTATCAAATAGTCAATCTGCAGTTTGTGAAAACCAGAAAACAGCATACCAAAGCCTTCACACAACTCTCCAGGGAGTGGCTGATCTGAGACCCAACAGGCTGGTGCCTAGGCCTCTGGGACCTGGTTTAAGATCTGCTCCTAGTAAGTTTTCCTGCTTCAGGGAGCTTATTTTTTTTTTTTTAATGGACTTTATGTACAAGACTCCTTTGTGGAAGTTAAAGTCTTATATATCTAAGACATTTGTTTAAAATGTAGATATTTCAACATAAAAGCATAAAGTAACTTTTTACAATGGTTTGGAATTTTAGGAGGGAGAGGTAGCCACTTACATAGCCAGGTCCCACAGCTAGAAATCACATTCCAATAGGCGGGGTACTGCTTTGGGGAAGATGCACTCGAAAGAAAGCGCAGGCTAGAGGCAGTGGGTTTTATGGAAGGACCAGAATAGGGTTTCAGGTGAGGCGACCTGGGCATTGTGGGGACAAAATGAGGGCACAGTATGTTGGGGCTTAGTCATTGGTACTTAAAAATATAGAGATAGGCACAAGGAAGATAAGGGGCTCCAAAAATAGATCCAAGTGCTCTTTCATAGTTTGGAGAACAAGCCTGAGAACTGGCCTTGTCTTCCACGATATTCCGGTACTTATAAAGTGACTCGGTTGTCCCTGTGTCTAACAGGAGATTTTTCTTGTTCAACTGCTCATGAGATCACAGGAAGTCTAGAGAGTAGATCTGGGGGTAAAGGGTACAGTTAAGTTCCTGTGGTCATCTCCTGCCTGTGCCATGTAATATTCTTTCTACTACTGCATTCCAGACTCACCTCCATATCAAGAGACGAGGCCAGTGGTGGTATGGGCTACTCAGCTGTATTGAATATGTGCATTTGGCCAACTTCTAGCTGGTGAGAGATTGACTTACGGTTGCCAACTTCTTAACTCTCTTTCCTAGGAGCAGAGCACGCATCCTCATAGAGCAATGCAACTTTCAGCGCCTCCTGAGTTGGGAGAGGCATTCTGTACCCTGTCAGAGTCAGAGTTGGCTGAGTGACTTCTTTTGGCCAGTGGACCACAAGCAGATGTGACACGGAACTTGTCTGCAGCAGAGCTCCAAAAACACAGTGTGTGTCTTGCAGTCCTTTCATTGAGAAACCATTTTTCCCAAATTAAGGAATATTCCTGCAACTCGAGGACAAAATAACAAAAGACACATGAAATAGAATCATGGATGTGGATCTACTGCCACCAGCACACAACACTGATAAGAAACAAATGTGCTGTTCTGTAAACCACTGAGCTTCTGGGTTTGCTTATTATGAGAGTAAAGTTGACTAATATACCCCGTTAGTCTAGACCCAACCTATCTTTTAAAATTTATATGGAACCATAGTAGAAGATGTACCTTACACTCCTTCCAATCTTGAAGCCTCTTCATTCCCCAGCCTCTTCATTCCCCAGCTCAGTTACCTGTCCCCAACCTTGAGTACATCTTCCTTGAGAGAAATTTCCAGCTAGTTCAAAACCTATCTCACACATGAAGTCTTTCTGAATGCCTTTGTTGTTTGCTTGCTTTGGGTGTGTGTGTGTGTGTGTGTGTATGTGTTGTTGAGACAGTCTCACTATTCACTCTGCAGTTCAGGCTGATCTTGAGCTCACTTTGTAGCCCAGGCTGGGCTCAAATTTGCAACGATCCTCCTGCCTCAGCCTCTTGAATGTTGGAATTATAGCATGAGCCACCATGCCTGGCTTGCTTTTTGTTTTTTTTGGGAAAGGATATACTGTTCACTCTGTGAACTCTATGTAGTCCAGGCTGGTCTTGAAAGCATGGCAAACTCCCTGTTTCAGCCTCCCAAGGGCGAGGATTAGATACTGTGCAGCCATGCCTTTATTTGTTTATGACACAGGATATTGAACCTAGGGCCTTTGCACTGAATCACATTCCCAGACTTTTTTATTTTTTTATTTTGAGGCAGGGTCTCACGATGTCACTAAATTGCTCAGGCTGCCTTAACTTGAATCCTCCTGTCTCAGCTTTCTGAGTAACTGAGATTACAGGTACATACCACCACATTCAGCTTGAATTCCTGGGTTAAAATAATTTTTCTTTCCTCTGAATTTCCACAAGCATTCCACCTTTATGTTGCCTATGAGTCCATTTGTTAATAATAAGGGACGCTCTTTATTGAACACTTACTATACACTCCGAGTTGGCTTGTGCCTACTATTTTAGACTGAATATACCAAGAAGGGCTCAGATGAATAAGATGCTTTAAGGGTGAGGAAAAGATAAAAGAAGAAGAAGAAGAAGTAACAGAAAGTGGCAGGAGGCCTCAAAGTACAATGAGGGTCTAACACTTATGGAAAAGATAGAGACAGAAGGAGAATTAAGGAGGAAGTTTTGGGCTTCAGTGTAATCCCAACAAATGCTCAAGCAAGGATAAGAGGGTATCTTTGTTTCTTGAGACAGGGTCTCATTATGTAGTTTGGTTGGCCTTGAATTTACTATGTAGCCCAGGCTGGTCTTGAACTTGCATCAATCCTCCTGTCTCAGCCTCCCCTGTGCTAAGATTATAGGCATGTGCCACCACACCCAGATTAGGAGTCTTTAAAGAAAAGTCTTTGGAAGGGGTGGTCCATGTCTCACAGGAATGTCCTGCACTAGTTTCTCCACAGTTGGCCATTGGTTGTGACCAGGACTATGGCACTATGGTGGTGACAAGGCCAGTAGCTGGAGTATTTGACCAATTAAGTTTACGTAGCAAGAAATGTGCATGCCCCTTTTACGTGCCTAGCACACTTTAGTTCATTGAGTCTTTACAAAAATCCTATGAGGCTAGGATTATTGTTTCTGTTTTAAAGTAAGGAAACTGAGTCCTAGAAAGATTTAGGAGATGTTGCTCCAATCACCCAGCTGGTGATAGGATGGAGCCAAAATCTGTCCTCTAAACCATCGTTAGTCTTAGCATTGGTGTTCATGAAGTGCATGGATGGGTAGTGCAAGGTGTCGTTTGTGAGAAGGTGAACAATCAGTAATCAATGCCTTTTTGCTTTTGTTAGACCCAGAAGTACACAATCTACATTTGGCTATTGCAAGGAAAGAGTCCCCCATCTCATAAGAATGCAGGAACAGTGTATCTTGTACACAAAACTTCTGCCCATCTGTGGGCCAGGGGCCAAAACTGGATTTGTTTTTCAGATGACAGCTATCTACTGTTGTGATAAAATATTTGGAAATATTTATCAGCAGAACAGTTCATCAGTGGCGCTTCCTAACATGTTCTGTAGATGAAACTCTCCTACTTTCCTGTAATCCCTGATCTCCGTTTCAGTCCCACTTCCTGCGGGACTTAATAGATGGTGTGCTGTTAATCTTTCAGTCTAATATACTGTGTTCATAGTTTTCATCCTATGAATGTATATCTATTTTTTTCTCGTAAGAAATTTGTTTTTATTTTTATTTCTTGCTCTGTGACTGTGTTTCCTATTAGTCAGAGTTGTGAAAAGACTTGTTTAAAAAAGCAACTAAGAAATTTGTTTTTATTTTTATTTCTTGCTCTGTGACTGTGTTTCCTATTAGTCAGAGTTGTGAAAAGATTTGTTCAAAAAAGCAACTAAGGCCAGGCATGGTGATGCCGTCTTGTAATCCTAGCACTTATGAGGCTGAGGCAAGAGGATCACTGTGAATTTGAAAAAAACTCATGCTACCTAGTAAGTTCAAGGTCAACCACAACTACATGGGGAGACTCTGTCTAAAAAAAAAATTAACTAAGGAGATAAAGACAAATAGAAATTGGATATCTTGAAAGAGGACTTAAACCATTCCTTCTCATATACTAGAACAAAGAAAAGAAAGCAGAAGAACCTTTAGGATTAGGTAAGAAAAATACTGCCATTTACTTCTATGTAATTCAGATACTTTTATCTTTAGGTAAATGAATGAGTGCGTGTGTGTGTGATATGAATACTTAGGGTGCCTATGTGTAGAACACTGGCATGTGGCAGGTGACTTTCAGACTAAATACCACCTACAAGAATCTTCTGCTTGCCAAAAAAAAAAAAAAAAGGCCTTCCAGGGGCCTGCAAGACCAGCGTGGACCCCAGGAAGAGAAACATGGCCCCACCCCCACCCCGTATGCCTACTGGCGCGCGGGCTAAGAATCAAGGACAAAGCTCTCCCCACAATCCCTGAAAGCAACCTGCTTGTTCAGAGGTCTGGCTACATTGATAGCAACTAAGGTACATAAAACAACCAAATGCTAACATTGTTTTGTTCATTTTGTAGGCCTGGGGCTGGCAGCCTGAGCATCTCTTTGGAAGATGACAGTACACAATGTAGCAAAAGTGGGGGATTCTCTTCTGTCTTGTCTTCGAGACCCAGTATTGTCCCCGTTGTTTTGCTTTATTCTGATTAATTTTTTGTCCTTATTTTATACTCTGTTTTTATTGGTTTTATTGTATTTTTTGTTTGTTTGTTTGTTTTGGTTTGATTTTACTATACCTGTTGGAAAAGTCAACTATTCTGAAAATAATAAGATATACTATAGTAGCTACTGTTTTCCTAGTATCTTTCTTAGAAGTTCTGTACCAGTTCTACTGCTTTGTTTTGATTGACTTCATTCTGTTATATTTTATTGGATTTTACTATCTTTAAAATTAAAAAAAAAAAA
>RJWM01049374.1:0-11140 GCA_004363535.1 Dasyprocta punctata
GCCGGGTTTCTCCTGGCACTGTAGGCCTGTGACTTGCCCAGGCTTGCCCCGTCAAAGTGGTTGTCATTCTGAACTTGCAGACAGACCCGGGCTCTAGGCGGCGTCACTCAGGAGTACTCTGCCTAACTCCCCGGGCCCGGGAGGCCTTGGCCCCCCACCCAGTTAAGGCGGAGGCTCCACCCGCACATGCCAGGAGGCCACCCTCCCTTGCCACGCCCAGGGCCCAACTCCACTGGGTCCTGTGATTCAGCGTGATCCAAGAATTGGCGCAACCCTCACAGGAACGCCTGGCCAGCCTCACAGGACACAGAGGTACTCAGCCTAGCCCAGATCAGCCCAGGACCCCAGAGCTGCTCACCAGGGACTAACCAACATAGCTGCAGGGACTTAGAGAGCTTGCACTCCCCACACCAGAGCGCCGAGTGGGCGCAAGCTCCATACTTCAGTGGAGCTGCTTGTGCATGTGTGAGCCCAGAACTCACTGACCCCCACCCAGCTGGGTTTCTCCCAGCACTGTAGGCCTGAGACTTGCCCAGGCTTGCCCAGGCAAAGTGGTTGTCATTCTGAACTTGCAGACAGACCCGGGCTCTGGGCAGCGTCACTCTGGGGTACTCTGCCTAACTTCCCGGGACCGGGAGGCTTTGGCCCCCCACCGAGTTAAAGCTGAGGCTCCACCTGCATGCCCTGGAGGCCAACCCCCTTGCTGCACACAGGGCCCAGCTCGACCGGGTCCTGTGATTCAAAGTGATCCAAGAATCAGCGTGACCCTCAGGGGAACACCTGGTCAGCCTCGCAGGACACAGGGCCACATAGGTTCTAGAAGAAAATGACAAAATGAAATATCAAGAGGCAATCTCTGTCCCCCAGCCCACAAAGAACAAACTCAGGAGACACTGAAATGGAAGACAGTGGGAGTCACACAAAGGGACTTTTTGAAATGATAGAAAATGCAATAAAGAAACAGCTCCATGAAGCTATAGAGAAATTCAAAACAGAAATATTCTCTCAACTAAAAAATGAAATGAGAATCATTACCCTGCAAATGTGTGTATCTAAAGAAGAGAAAGATAAAAAAATAGAAGAACTTAAGAAACTGATCAAAACCCTGAATGAACAATATAAGACACAAACAGAATGGATGAAACAGATGCAAAGGGAAATGCAAGAAATGAAAAACTCCATGGAAAGTTTGAAAAACTGCTTAAACAAAGCTGAAGATAGAATCTCAGATCATGAAGACAGCATGGGAGATCAGGGCCATGAAAGAAAAGATCTCCTAAAAATAGAAAGGAACAAAGAAACAACAATTCAACAGTTGCAAGATGATGCCAACAGAAATAGCGTAAGATTAATAGGCATAAATGAAAAAGCAGGGGTCAATACCAATGACCTGCGAAGACTATTCACAGAAATAATAGCAGAAAACTTTCCAAACATGGGGAGAGAATCTGAAATACTGGTAACTGAGGCATACAGAACACCAATTAACCACAACCAAAATAAATCCTCACCCAGACATGTAATAATAGGGGTATCAGCAATACAGCACAAGAACAAAATACTAAAAGCTGTCAGAGAAAAGAAACAGATCACCTATGAAGGAAAGCCTATCAGAATCATGGCAGACTTCTCAACACAAACCTTTAAGTTAAGAAGAGCTGGGAGTGAAGTATTTCAAACCCTGAAAGAAAACAACTTTCAACCCAGATTGATGTACCCTGCAAAACTATCCTTAAAAATTGATGGAGAAATAAGATACTTTCATGACAAAGAAGAATTGAAGAAATTTATGGCCACCAAACCAACACTACAAAGAGTACTGAAAGACACTCTAGAAAGAGACAAAGATAGCCACAATCTGAAGAACAACAACAAAAGGAAACCAGTAAGCTGGGCAAGTAATTAAACAGAAAATATACAAAACCAACAACAGAAAGATATCACGACAGGATGAGCCAGTACGTATCAGTTATATCAATCAATGTAAATAGTCTCAACTCACCAATAAAAAGAAACAGACTAGCAGAGTGAGTTAAGAGACAAAATCCAACAATATGCTGTGCACAAGAAATACATTTCACTCAAAAGGAAATTCACAGACTAAAAATCAAAGACTAGAAAACAATACGCCATGCAACAGGAACCCAGAAAAAAGCAGGGGTAGCTATTATGTTTGCAGACGATGCAAACTTCAAACCGAAAATGATCAAAAGAGAAAAAGAAGGTCACTACATACCTGTTAGGGGAAAACTCCAAGAGGAAGAGATTGCAATCATAAATATATATGCACCGAATATGTGAGCACCCAACTATGTAGGACAATTCTTACTAGACACAAAAAACCAAATAAACAATAATACAGTTATAACAGGGGACCTTAACACCCCACTGTCACAGAGAGACAGATCAACCAAACAAAAAATCAGCAAAGAAATAACAGAACTAAATCAAACTTGTGAACAAATGGAGCTAGTAGATGTGTACCAAGTATTCCACTCATCAACAGCAGAATACACATTGTTCTCAGCTGCACATGGATCACTCTCTAAAATAGATTATATACTGGTCCACAAAACATGCTTAAGAAAATGTAAAGGAACTGAAATAATTCCATGCATATTATCTGACCATAGCACAGTAAAATTGAAAATTAATGACAAAAAAATACAATAACCACATAAACACATGGAAATTAAATAATACTCTCCTAAATAACCAATGGGTCACAGAAGAAGTTAAAGAAGAAATTAAACAATATCTACAGTTGAATGAAAATGCAAATACAAATTACCGGAACCTGTGGGATACAACGAAAGCAGTCCTCAGAGGGAAATTTATAGCACTAAACTCCCACATCAGAAAAATGGAAAGAACACACAAAAAAAAACCTAATGCTGCACCTCAAACTTCTAGAAAAAGAAGAGCAAGTCCAAAGCCCAAAGAAGGGAGGAAAGTATTAAGATTAGAGCAAAAATTAATGCAATAGAAACTAAGAAAACAATACAAAGAATTAATGAATCGAAGAGTTGGTTCTTTGAAAGAGTAAATAAAATTGATAAACCCCTAGCCAACCTTATCAAAAAGAGGAAAGAAAAAACTCGGATTCATTCAATAGGAAATGAAAAGGGTAAAATCACTACAGAACCAGAGGAAATACAAAAGATCATCAACACTTACTTCAAAAACCTTTACTCACATAGATTTGATAACACAGAAGAAATGGACAGATTCTTAGAAACCTACAAATTACCAAAGCTGAGTCCAGAAGATGAAAAGCTGCTGAATAACCCAATATCAGCTAATGAAATTGAAAACATAATTAGGATCCTACCAACAAAGAAAAGCCTGGGCCCTGATGGATTCACTGCTGAATTCCATAAGAAATTCAGGGAAGACTTAATGCCAACACTCCTCAAACTCTTCAATGAAATCGAAAGGAAAGCAAGTCTTCCTAACTCATTCCTTGAAACAGGTATTACCCTAATATCAAAACCAGACAAAGACCCAACCAAAAAAGAAAATTACAGGCAATCTCCCTAATGAACATAGACTGAAAATCCTCAATAAAATATTGCCAAATAGAATACAGCAAGTTATCAGAAAGATTATACACCACCATCAATTGGGATTCATCCCAGGAATGCAGGGATGGTTCAACATATGCAGATCAATAAACGTAATACACTATATCAACAGTGCAAAGGACAAGAACCACATGATCATCTCAATAGATGCAGAAAAAGTTTTTCACAAAATCCAACACCCATTGATAATAAAAACCCTACAGAAAATCGGAATAGATTGTCTCTACCACAACCTGATAAAAGCCATATATCATAAACCAACAGCCTACATCTTGCTAAATGGAGAAAAACTGAAAACTTTCAACCTAAAATCAGGAGCAAGACAAGGATGTCCATTATCACCACTCCTATTCAATATGATTCTGGAAATATTAGCCAGAGCAATTAGACAAGAGAAAGAAGTAAAGGGAATAAGGATAGGAAAGGAAGAAGCGAAATTATTATTATTTGCAGATGATATGATACTCTACATAGAAGACCCCCAAAAATCCATTAGAAGACTTCTAGAAGTAATAACCAAATTCAGTAATGTAGCTGGATACAAGGTGAACACTCAAAAATCAATAGCATTCTTGTACACAAACAACAAACTCACTGAGAGAGAAATAAGGGAAACCACACCCTTCAATATAGTATTCAAAAAAATGAAATACTTAGGAATCAATCTAACAAAGGAAGTAAAAGATCTATACAGTGAAAATTACATTACTCTAAAGAAGGAAATCAAAGAAGATTTCAGAAAATGGGAAGATATTCCCTGTTCATGGATAGGAAGAACAAATATCGTGAAAATGGCCATTCTCTCAAAATTATTATACAGATTCAATGCAATCCCAATCAAAATACCACCTGCCTACCTCACAGAGCTAGAGAAAGCATTTCTGAAATTCATCTGGAACCGGAAAAGACCTAGAATAGCAAAGGCAATTCTGGGCAACCAAAGGAAGGCAGGAGGCATCACAATCCCTGATTTGAAACTATACTACAAAGCTACTGTGATAAAATCAGCATGGTACTAGAATCAAACAGACCTGAAGATCAATGGAATAGATTAGAAGATACAGCCACAGCTACAAACACACTCAGCCACCTTGTCTTTGACAAAGGGGCCAAACATGTACATTGGAAGAAAGACAGCCTCTTTAACAAATGGTGCTGGAGAAACTGGCTTTCTATATGCCATAAACTAAAACTAGATCCATGCCTATCACCATGTGCTAAAATAAAGTCAAAATGGATCAAAGATCTGAATATAAATACAGAGACACTAAACTTACTAGAAGACAGAGTAGGTAAAAATCTCGATGATATAGCAGTAGATAGAGAGTTCCTGGACAAAAATCAAATTGCATGGGACACACTTCCCAGAATCAGCAACTGGAATCTCATCTTACTAAAAAGTTTTTGCATGTCAAAGGAAATTTCCAACAGATTGAAAAGAAAACCCATGAGCTGGGAAACTATCTTAGCCAACTGTCCATCAGACAAAGGACTTCTATCTAAAGCATATAAAGAATTAAAAGAAATCAGGCCCCTAAAATTCAAGGACCCAATCCAAAAATGGTTGTCTGAGATGAATACACACTTCTCAGAGA
The DNA here is from genome assembly GCA_004363535.1 of Dasyprocta punctata. Lineage (NCBI taxonomy): Eukaryota > Metazoa > Chordata > Mammalia > Rodentia > Dasyproctidae > Dasyprocta > Dasyprocta punctata. Next base: position 5,180 of record RJWM01049374.1, read on the forward strand.
AAGAAATACAAATGACAAATAAATATATGAAAAAATGTTCAACATCAATGGTCATTCGGGAAATGCAAATTAAAACAACACTGAGATTCCATCTCACTCCAGAAAGAATGGCCAAGATTAAGAAATCAACCAACAGCAAATGCTGGAGGGGCTGTGGGGAAAATGGCACTCTTCTCCACTTGGTGGGAGTGTAGAATGGTGCAAGCACTGTGGAAGTCAGTGTGGAGATTCCTCAAGAAACTAGGATTAGTGATCCCATTCAACCCAGCTATCCCTCTTCTGAGCATTTTCCCAGAAGAACTGAAAACATCATACCACAGTGATATTTGTGCACCCATGTTTATAGCAACCCAGTTTGTAATAGCCAGATCTTGGAAACAACCCAAATGCCCATCAGTGAAAGAATGGATAAAAAAGATGTGGAATTTTTATACAATGGAGTACTACTCAGCTATTAAGAAAAATTGCATTGAGACTTTTATAAGTAAATGGTCACGACTTGAGACCATACTCATAAGTGAAATAAATCAAACCCACATGTGTAAATACTGTATTGTCTCCCTAGTGTAAGAAACGGAAAAAGTATATATGATCCAAAATCTGTAATAAATACTATGGAAGGGTAAAAAACAGCACGAGGAGCAAAATTAACTGGGAAGGGCAAAGGGGGAAAGAGGGAAGGGAAAAGAAAAAGATTTAAATCTGTGTGTATGCATATGTAAGATAACTAAAACGAACACACTGCTGAATGTATTCGTTATTGAGAAAGAACAATTAATACTGATATGATTAGATCAATTTTACCTGTCTATGTCTGTTAATGTAAACAAGAATTATAAAGATAATAATACACGATATTGCAATCATTGTCAAGTTTCTATCATCCTGTTTTGTAAACCTGCAATGTTACTGTATTGCATTTACTCTAGTCGTTCGTTTTTCTGTTTTGTCTTTTTGTCTTTGTTATATATGTGCTTTTTTTCTTTTCTTCTGCTTAAATAAAAAAAAGAGTTGGTTGTTTGAAAGAATAAATAAAATTGGTAAGCCACTAGCCAACCTTATTAAAAAAGGGAAGAAAAAACTCAAATTCATGCAACAAGGAGTAAAAAGGGTGAAATCACTAGAGACCCTGTGGAAATGCAGAAGATCATCAATACCTACTTTGAAAACCGTTATTCTCATAGGTTTGATAATGCAGAAGAAATGGACAGATTCCTAGAAACATATGAATTGCCAAAGCTGAATCAAGAAGATGTAAAACTGCTGAATGACTCAATTTCAGTTAATGAAATTGAAAAGGTAATTAGAATCTTACCAACAAAGAAAACCCCAGGTCCTGATGGATTCACTGCTGAATTCCACAAAAAATTTAGAGAAGGCTTAATGTTAACACTCCTCAAACCCTTCAATGAAACTGAAAGGAAAGCAATTCTTCCTAACTCATTCATGGAAGCAAGCATTACCCTAATACCAAAACCAGAGAAAGACCCAACTAAAAAAGAAAACTACAGGCCAATCTCCCTAAAGAGCATGGATGCAAAAATTCTTAATAAAATACTGACAAATAGAATGCAGCAAGTCATCAAGAAGATTATATACCATGATCAAGTGGGATACATCCCAGTAATGCAGGAATGATTTAACATACACAAATAAATAAGCATAATACATTATATCAACAGAGTCAAAGATAAGAATCACGTCATTTCAATAGATGCCGAAAAAGCTTTTGATAAAGTCCAACAACCATTCATGATAAGCACCCTACAGAAAACCGGAATAGATGGTCTTTACCTCAGTCTGATAGAAGCCATCTATGGCAAACCAACAGCCAGCGTCATATTAAATGGTCAAAAACTGAAAGCTTTCACTCTAAAATCAGGAACAAGACAAGACTGTCCACTATCACCACTCCTATTCAGTATAGTGCTGGAAACATTAGCCAGAGCAATTAGACAAGAGAGAGAAATAAAAGGCACAATGATAGGAAAGGAAAAAGTTAAATTATCATTATTTGCAGATGACATGATACTCTACACAGAAGGTCTCAAAACTCCACTGAAAGACTTTTAGATGTAATAACCAGATTCAGTAATGTAGCTGGATACAAGGTCAACACTCAAAAATCAATAGCATTTCTGTACACAAGCAACAAACTCACTGAGAGAGAAATAAGAGAAGCTATACTCTTCACTATGTCATCCAAAAAAAAATATGAAATACTAGGAATCTATCTAACAAAAGAAGTAAAATATCTCTACAGTGAAAATTACAGTACTGAGAAAAAGAAACTGAGGAGGATCTCAAAAAAAAAAATGGAAAGACATTACTCGTTCATGGATAGGAAGAGCAAAAATTGTGAAAATGGCCATTCTCCCAAAATTGTTATAGAGTTTTAATGAAATTCGAATCAAAATGCCATTAACACACCTCACAGATCTAGAGAAATCATTCCTGAAACTCATCTGGAACCAGAAGAGACTTAGAGTAGCAAAGGCAATTCTGGGCAACAAAGGCAAGGCAGGATGCATCACAATTCCTGATTTGAAGTTATACTACAAAGCTACTGTGATTAAATCAGCAAGGTACTGGAATAAAAATCGACCTGAAGAAAAATGGAAGGGATTACAACATACAACCACAACTACAAACACACTCAGCCATGTTATCTTTGATAAAAGTGGCAAACATGTTCACTGGAAGAAAGATATCCTCTTTAATACGTGGTGCTGGAAAAACTGGCTTTTCATAGGCCAAATACTAAAACTAAACCCATGCCTATCACCATGCACTAAACTGAAGTCAAAATGGATCAAAGATCTAAATACTAAAACAGAGAAAAAGTAGGTAGGGATCTTGAGGACATAGGGGTTGGCAGAGAATTCATTAACAAAAATCAAACTGCATGGGAAATACTTCCCAGAATCAACAACTGGGATCTCATCTTATTAAAACAGATTTTTCATGTCAAAAGAAATCTCTAGCAGAGTGAAAAGAAAACTCATGAATTGGAAAAAAAAACCTTGGTCACCTGTCCTTCAGACAGAGGACTCCTATCTAGAACATATAAATAATTTTAAAAAAATCAGACCCCCAAGTTCAGGGACCCAATCCAAAAATAGGCATCTGAGATGAATACATACTTCTCAGCTAAAGGAATACAAATGACAAATAAATATATGAAAAATGTTCAGCATCATTAGAGAAATGCAAATTAAAACAACAACAACCTTCCATCTCAATCTGGAAAGAATGGCCAGGTTCAAAAAAACCACCAATAACAAATGATGGAGAGGCTGTGGGGAAAAAGGAACTCTTCTGCACTATTGATGGGAGTGTAGACTGGTGCAACCACTGTGGAAACTGGTGTGGAGTTTCCTCAAAAAGCTGGGACTGGAGGTCCCATTCAACTCAGCTTTTCCACTTCCAGGCCTATTTCCAGAAGAACTGAAAACATCATACCACAGTGATATATGTGCACCCATGTTTATAGCTGCACAATTTGTAATAGCTAAATCTTGGAAACAACCCAGATGCAAATCAACTGAGGAACAGGTAAAAAAGATGTGGTATTTTTATGCAATAGAGTACTACTCAGCTATAAAGATCACATTGAGACTTTTATAGGTAAATGGATGTGACTTGATACCATACTTATAAGTGAAATAAATCAGACTCACATGTGTAAATACTGTATTGTCTCCCTAGTGTAAGAAACTGGAAGAGTAAATAAGAAACAAAACCTTCAACAAACATTGTGAAAGGGTAAGAAACTGTTCAAAGAGGAAAAAATAAGATAAAAAAGGAGAAAGGAAGGAAGGGAAAAGTAAAAAGATGTAAATTTGAACATATACAATTAAGATTACTAAAATGATTGTACAATTAATTCTATTAGTTCTTGGAACAAAACAGTTAACATTAATAAGATTTGATCAATTTTCCAGGTAATTTGAGTAATGCTTTTGAAGATAACTATGCAAAACAATAAACTTTATTATTTTCCTACCACCTTGTTTTGAAAGCCTATATTGTTATTGTTTGGGACTCTTTGTTACTGTTATTTATTTGACTCTTGTTTCTTGTTTTTCTTGTCTTTTATTTTGTTTTGTTGTGTTTCATTTTTCCCTCTAATACAGAAAGGATGGATGTATATATACAGGCCTATAAATGCCTAGCACTTACTCTAAAGCGCTTACAAGAATTGATTTTATTATGTATGACGGTAAGAACAGCTACATTGAAGAAAATGAGACATTATGATAGCCATTGGTGATTTCCTATCATCTTGTTTTGAAGCCTAATAATGCTGTTATTTGTTGCTTTGATTTGTTTTAGTCTATTTTGTATTACTTGTTTTCAATATGTGGAAAGGTATGGACAGCTATTTTGAAGAAAACAAGAGACAATACTGTAGCCATTATTGATTTCCTGTCATCTAGTTTTGAAGGCCCAGAAGGACCTCATCCTTTTGTTTTGATTGGTTTTATACTTTTTTGGTTTATTTTAATTTATTGTTTGTGAAGGTATGGACAACTATTTTGAAGAAAACAAGAGATATTATGGTAGCCGCTGTTGATTTCCTGTTGTCTTGTTTTGAAATCCTGTGTTACTTGAGTCATTATGTTCTGATCTGCTTTGTTCTGTTTTGTTTGTTTTGTTTTATTTTCTTTAAAATAAAAAAATTTAAAAAGCAAGACATGAATTTATATTTGTTTCTTACTAGTATGCTTTTAACCACTTTTTCTTTCTGAGTCCTAGAAAGCTGAGCTTAATTGAAAGTTGTTTATGTGGGCATTGGAGAGGAAGATCCTGCAAAGTTTTGAGAACAAAATAGAGGCCATGCTTCTTAAATACAGATATGACAAAATGGGCTTCTCTGTCATAATAGGCAGAGGGTATATTACAGCATAGATGAGAGGTGAGAGGTGACCAACTATAGCAAGGAAGAAATGCATTGCGTCCTTGCTCCACATGAAAAGGTAAAAAGATTTAAGACAATAAGAATTTTTGTGGAACATGACACAGCCTAGTGAAGGAATAAATGCCAATTTCTACCTGTAGAGCAGCTATAGACAGAGAAGAAAACATTTAAAGCAAAGGGGAGATACGTGTTCATACCAGATGAAGGCATATAAAAAATGTGTGCACTGCTATTTAGTCTCCTGAGTTCATCAGAGAGTAGGATCAGAGCAGTTCAAATGATGGGCAGAGGTTAGCACTTTTGTGCTCACCACAGAATACACACATAAAAAGCTAAAAATTTTGGTCGAAACTCAAAGTTTGCAACTCAGTATTGCATTTTTTTGTTGTCTGATAGGATAGATTAACATTTATTTATGTCTCAGTTACTCTTCTCTCCTTGCTGAGACAAAATACCTGACACTTTAGTCAGGCATAGTGGCACATGCTTGTAAACCCAGCACTTGGGAGGCTGAGACAGGAGGATCATCATAAGTTGAAGACCAGCCTGGGCTACAAAGCGAGCTCAAGATCAGCCTAAACTTCATTATGAGGCCCTGTCTCAAAAAGACAAAACAAAACAAAATAAAACAAAACAAAAATGTGATGCCCAAAGTTAAGGAATTAAAGATTTATTTAGCTCACATTTTGTGGAGGTTTAGGTCTGTAATCAACTGGCTCCGAGACAGGGTGGTATGGTGAGGGCAATAGGTCAGGGAAGTATAAGATACCAAGAAAGCAGCAAGAGCACAAAGTGAGGAAAGCAAGCCTCTTTTCTTCACTTATATAGTATATAAGCTACTTGTCCTCAGGTGGGTGTAGCACACACATCATCTCTGTGCCCTCCTCTTGCATAGGCCGAGAATGTTTACGAAGTGAGGACCCTCACCTCCTGCTGAGTCACTTGGTTAAACTTCTGAACTTCTCAAGTTGACACAATGAATCAAATATTACAACATCTTGGAGTGTAAACAACCACCCTGGGACATGTCCTCTACATCC
>RJWM01049376.1:0-11139 GCA_004363535.1 Dasyprocta punctata
TTTCCATTGTCTGATATCCTCTTCTATTTCCTTTTTCAGAGAAATGTAATTTTCACTTTATAGATCTTTTACTTCCTTTGTTAGATTGATTCCTAAGTATTTCATTTTTTTGGGTATTATAGTGAAGGGTGTGGTTTCCCTTATTTCTCTCTCAGTGAGTCTGTTGTTTGCATACAAGAATGCTATTGCTTTTTGAGTGTTGACCTTGTATCCAGCAACATTACTGAATTTGGTTATTATATCCAGGAGTCTTTCAATGAATTTTTGGGAGTCTTCTATGTAGAGTATCATATCATCTGCAAATAATGATAATTTTACTTCTTCCTTTCCTATCCTTATTCCCTTTATTTCTTTCTCTTGTCTAATTGCTCTGGCTAATATTTCCAGAACTATATTGAATAGGAGTGGTGATAATGGGCATTCTTGTCTAGTTCCTGATTTTGGGTTTAAAGTTTACAGTTTTTCTCCATTTAGTAAGATGTTGGCTGTTGGTTTGTGGTATATGGCTTGTATCAGGTTGAGGTAGAGATGATCTGCTCCTGTTTTCTGTAGGGATTTTCCCATGAATTAGTGCTAGATTTTGTTGAAAGCTTTTTCTGCATCTATTGAGATGATCATGTGATTCTTGTCCTTGGCCCTGTTGATATGGTGTATTACATTTATTGATTTGCATATGTTGAAACATTCATGCATTCCTGGGATGAATTCCACTTGATTGTGGTGTGTAATCTTCCTGATAACTTGCTGTATTCTATTTGGCAGTATTTTATTGAGGATTTTTGCATCTATGTTCATTAGGGAGATTGGCTTGTAATTTTCTTTTTTGGTTGGGTCTTTCTCTGGTTTTGGTATTAGCGTAATACTTGTTTCCAGGTATGAGTTAGGGAGACTTGCTTCCCTTTCAAATTCATTGAAGAGTTTGAGGAGTGCTGCATCAAGTCTTCCCTAAATTTCTTGTAGAATTCAGCAGTCAATCCATCAGGACCTGGGCTTTTCTTTGTTGGTAAAGTTCTAATTACATTTTCAATTTCATTAGCTGAAATTGGGTTATTCAGCAGTTTTACATTTTCTTGATTCAGCTTTGGTATTTCATAGGTTTCTAGGAATCTGTCCATTTCTTCTGTGTTATCGATTCTACGTGAGTACAGGTTTTTGAAGTAGGTGTTGATGATCTTCTGTATTTCCACAGAATCTGTAGTGATTTCACCCTTTTCATTTCTTATTGCATGGATCTGAGTTTTTTCTTTCCTCTTTTTGATAAGGTTGGCTAGGGGTTTATCAATTTTATTTATTCTTTCAAAGAACCAACTCTTCGATTCATTAATTCTTTGTATTGCTTTCTTAGTTTGAACTGCATTAATTTCTGCTCTAATCTTAATAATTTCCTCCCTTCTTTGGGCTTTGGACTTGACTTACTCTTCTTTTTCTAGAAGTTTGAGGTGCAGCATTAAGTTGTTTATGTGTGCTCTTTCCATTTTTCTAATGTTGGAGTTTAGTGCTATAAATTTTCCTCTGAGGACTGCTTTCATTGTATCCCACAGGTTCTGGTAATTTGTATTTGCATTTTCATTCAATTGTAGAAATTGTTTAATTTCTTCTGTGACTCACTGGTTGTTTAGGAGAGTATTATGTAATTTCCATGTGTTTATGGGGTTCTTGTAGGATTTTTTGTCGTTAATTTCCAATTTTATTGCACTATGGTCAGATAATATGCAGGCAATTATTTTAGTTTCTTTGCATTTACTTAAGCATGTTCTGTGGACTAGTGTATGATCTATTTCCAAGAATGACCCATGTGCAGCTCAGAAGAATTTGTATTCTGATGTTGATGGGTGGAGCACTCAGTACACACCTACAAGGTCCATTTGTTCACAAGTTTGATTCTGTGCTGTTATTTCTTTGCTGGTTTTTTGTTTGGTTGTTCTGCCTTTTTGTGACATTGGGGTGTTAATGTCCCCTGTCTTAACTGTATTATTGTTTATTTGGTTTTTCATGTCTATTAAGATTTGTCTTACATAGTTGTGTGCTCCTGTATTTGGTGCATATATATTTATGATTGTAATCTCTTCCTCTTGAAGCTTTCCCATAACAAGTATGCAGTGACCTTCTTTATCACTTTTGATCATTCTCAGTTTGAAGTTCACAGTGTCTGCAAACATAGTAGCTACCCCTGCTTTTTGGTGGGTTCCTGTTGCATAGAGTATTATTTTCCAGCCTTTGATTTTTAGTCTGTGAGTTTCCTTTTGAGTTAAATGTGTTTTATGTACACAGAATATTGTTGGATTTTGTTTCTTAACCCACTCTGCCAGTCTGTTCCTTTTTATTGGTGAGTTGAAAACATTTACATTGATTGATATAACTGATATGTATTGACTCATCCCTGTCATGATATTTTTCTGTTATTGGTTTTCTACATTTTCTGTTTAATTGGTTTTCCTACTTAGTGGTTTCCTTTTGTTGCTGTTCTTAAGATTGTAGCTACTTTTGTCTCTTTCTAGAGTGTCTTTCAGTACTCTTTATAGTCTTAGTTTGGTGGACATAAATTTCTTCAGTTGTTCTTTGTCATGGAGGTATCTTATTTCACCATCAATTTTCAAAGATAGTTTTGCAGAATACATCAATCTGGGTTGAAAGTTGTTTTCTTTCAGGATTTGAAATACTTCACTGCATGCTCTTCTTGACCTGAATGTTTATGTTGAGAAGTCTGCCATGATTCTGATAGGCTTTCCTTTATAGGTGATCTGTTTCTTTGACAGCTTTTAGTATTCTGTTCTTGTGCTATATTTTTCATACCCTAATTATTATATGTCTGGGTGAAGGTTTATTTTGGTTTTGGTTAATTGGTGTTCTGTATGCTTCACTGACCTGTATATCAGATTCTCTTCTCATATTTGGAAATTTTTCTGTTATTATTTCTGCAAATAATCTTTTCAGGTCATTAGTATTGACCCCTGCTTTTTCATTGACGCCTATTGATTTTATGTTATTTCTCTTGGAGTCATCTTGAGGCTGTTGAATTGTTGTTTCTTGATTTCTTGTTATTTTTAAGAGATCTTTTGTTTCTTGATCATGAGTTTCCATGCTGTCTTCAAGGTCTGAGACCCTATCTTCAGCTGCACTCAAGTGGTTTTGCCAGCTTTCCATGGAATTTTTCTTTTGCTGAATTTCCCTTTGAATCTGTTTCGTGCATTCTATATTTGTGTCTTATTTTGTTCATTCAAAGTGTCCATCATTTTCTTACATTCTTCTATTTTTTTATCTTGATCTTCTTTAGATATACTCGACATTTCTTTCATAAAGATTGTCATTTCATTTTTTAGGTGAGAAATTATTTCTGATTTGAGTTTCTCTATAACTTCATGGAACTGTTTCTTTACTTCAGTTGCTTTCATGTCAGAAAGTTTAATTGTGTGATTCCCAGTGTCTTCCATTTCAGTGTTTCTTGGGTTTGTTCTCAGTGGGCTGGGGGATTGAGACTGCTTCTTGCTCTTTCATTTTGTCATTTTCTTCTGGGACCTACAAGGCTGGGCAGGAAACCTCCCAATGGATTGCACTGGAACACTGTGCTGGGTAGAGCCTCAATCCTCCAATATCCCCAGGGCTAGCTGGGACACACCCCCAGACTATGGTGCTGGATCTTTGTGCTCTGTGGTCTGTGAGGCTGATCATGTGCTCCCCCGATGTACTTTGTTGGGTTGCTCTGGGATGTTGGGCTGGACAAAGTTTGTATCCTCCCTGTACCTAGCAGGGTCACACCCCTGGAGCTTGTTACTGGGGCCTAGAACCTGGCTGTTTAGTATTCAGAACCTGTGTATCCCAGGTGGCCAGCAGAGACACACCCCTGGGGTGTGTCACTGGGCCTTCCACCTTACTGGGTTGGGGTCAGAGCCTCCAGGACTCAGTTGGCTAGGTGGAGCACAACCCAGAGTGTGGTACCACCATGACCTTGATTCTGGCTGCGAGGAGTTTAGAGCCTCTGGAGAGTGGGTAGATTATCTTATAATCCTTCATATGTCCATGAAAACCATTGTAATATTTCCTTTTTAATTTCTAATTTTATTCATTTGAATTCTCATTCTGTCTCCCTATCCTCCCAATTTTGTTGATATTTTTCAAACAAACTCTTACATTTCTTGATCAAGTCTATTGTTTTTCTAGTCTCTAGTTCATTCACTTTTTTGATGCTTAAATATTCTTCTTTTATTCTAATTTTAAGCTTAGTTTCTACTTTTATTTTGTTTGATTAGTTGTAATATTTTGTTGTTTACTTGACATATTTCTGGACATTTATGTTGGCATTTGTTGCTTTAAACTTCCTCCTTATGCCTCTTTTTTGCTGTATTCAATAAGTACTGGTATATTGTGCTCCTGTTTTCATCTATCTCAAGAAAAATTTTAATTTCCATTCAATTTTTCCTTGATTCATTAGCTACTAAGATGCGTTTTTAAAATTTTCACATCATTTTTGATTTTCAAAATTGCTCCTCTGCTTCATCTCTAGCTTTGTACCATTTCATTCATAAAAGACACTTCATGTGATTTGTTTTATATTTGTTAAATCTTGCTTTGTGGCTTAAAATATAGTCTGCTATTGAAAAATGTTCCCTGTGCCATTAAGAATGCATGTTCTGTGTCTCTTGGATAGAATCTTCCATGTATTTCTTTTTAGCTTGTTTTCTGTGTGGATGTGCTAGACGTAGAGTCCTGGAGTATGTTGCAATCAATATATTACATACATCTTCCTTCCAGTCTATTAATATTTGTATTATGCATTAAGTGAAAACATTTATATTTGTTATGTTCTCTTTTTCAAGCAGTCCTATTATCATTACATAATCACTTTATTTCTTCCATATTATAGTTTTCAAGAGGGGCTATATTATATAAATATAGCTTCTCATTTTTTATGATTTCTATGTACAAATAAAAACTTCTCATCCTTTCATTTTTCATCTATGTATTGTGATACAGATCAAGAGAGTCTATTAAAGGCATCATACATTTAGGTTTTTTTGTTCATTTAGTCATTTAATGTATTTTGATTAAAGAATTTAATCGATTGACTTTCAAGGTTATTATGTAAGAAGTTTCCATGACCATATTCTTAATAATTTTCTAGTTGACTTTCACATCTCTTTTTTTCTCTCTCTCTTACTGTCTTCTTTTGTGGTTAATTCATTTTCTTTAGTGTTCTTTTCTAATTTGTTGCTTTTTATTTCTGTACATTTAGTATACATTAAAGTTTTGTGGTTACCATGAGCTTTGCAGTTTCAGATGTTCTCATGTTACTAGTGTCTTTTGCTTCAGTTTGAATTGCTCTTTTTAGCAATTCTTATGAAACAGATTTGTTGATGACTGAGTACCTCAGCTCTTGTTTTATTCATATTCAATTTTGAAAGATAGTTCTGCTGGATATAGAATTCTTTGTTGGCATTTTTCCCTTCTGTATTTTGAATTTCCACTATCTCCTTTCTGGCAAGGTTTTTACTGAGAAGTATGGTGTTAGAATGTTGGATCTCTGTTACATGTTACCATTTTTCCATGTTGCAGCTTTGAGGATTCTATCTAAAACTATGATTTTTGACAGGTTGACTAGAATATAATTGGGGACAGTATTTCGATTCTCCAGGCCTGGAATGTTTGTAGTATTACTGATTTAAATAAAATTTCTTTTCATTTATTATCCTCTTTTCCCTCTTTATCTCCAATGACTTGAACATTTTTGCTTCTCGTTTTGTTCCAAAAAAAAAATCTATAAACTTCACTCTTCCACATTTTTCTTATTTATGACAGTGTGTTTTCAAATATCTTATATTTGAGTTTATAAATGCTTTATTCTGCTTGATTTTATCTGTTACTTATGCATTCTGTTGCACTTTTTATTGCATTACATTTTTCAGCTCTAGAATTTCTAATTGTATTAATATTACCATGTAAGTCTCTGTTAAGTTCCTTATTTTGGAAACACTGTTTTCTTACGTCATCAAGTGGTTTTTTCTTTATCTTATTGAAATTCATCAAGCTTCCTTACAAAAGGTATTTTGAATTTTTTCTTAGACAGTTCATGTATTGCAATTTTGCTTGCCTTGTTTAATATTAAAATATAAGGAATATGGTGTGCTCATTTTTTTGACATTTCCCTGATGGAAGATATCCCTCTTCACGATGTGCTGCTTCAGATTTGGGAAGGGTTAGAGCAAATAATGTAAAGCTGTACTGCTGACCATACATCATGTATCTTTTCTTACTGTGTTTTAATCAGATATTTTGGTTCTCACCTGGTTTCCTTCAGTCTCAGTAATTTTGTGGATGAATAATTGGAGAGCCTTATTTCACTATCTTCCTTCATCTTTTTCTGAGATTAGTCTGTTGTTTGTTTATTAGGTTGATGTGGCATTTTTTGAATTATTATTTATTTCCCTTGCTATCACACAGAATTTAAGTTTAATAATATAAAGAATCAAATAAGTAAAAGGTATACTCACTTATATATTCATATATCTGATTATGTATGCATATATTCACTAATTTCAACTTGAAACATATGTGTTTCCTAAAAACATATTTGAAATACCTTACATATATAAAAACTTAATTTGGACCAGTGAATAAGAATAGTAACAAGTTTCCTTTCATCAATCATAATTTTAGATTACTTTTTTAAATTTTAGCATCCATAAATTGGGAATAAAACTTATCAGATCTATGACTATGATTAATATCATTTTTTTTAGTCTGAACACATATTTTGCCATTAATTTTTAAAGAATCCCAAAGGTAAACCACATTTATTTTCTTATGTCAAAATTTCTGAGTTTTTCCTTTGTTTTAACAAAATGATTTCAAATTTCTTTTAACAAAATGAAAGATAATAGGACTGGTATGTACAAGTCTGCTAAAACTATTGTATTGATTATGCTTAACTATTTCATCTGTCACTTCCAGAAAGTTATGTATAAAATTCCCTGCAAGCTTTTTCATGTGAAGCATAACAGATTATCTGAATTAACTTGTAGAAAGCCATTCAAAATCCTGAGGCTATGACAATTCTACATAATAATATACTGCGCTCTGTATCAATCCATATGACTGGGTCATTCAAGGTTTGCATATGACTGCAAAATTAAAACATAAACATAATCAACATGTATTTTGGTACTATATTATTATGCTGACTGTGGCTCTTCAATTTTTAACAAAGTTAAATTTCTTTCAATCCTTATCTGATTCCTAAGCAAATAATCCATTATAAGTTAGGAAAGGAAAGGAAATTCTGGTGTTATTTTTATTTTTGATATGTCAACTTGACTGAATTAAGGCCCCATCATCGAGCTGGCTAGGTGGTAGCCAGGAGGGATGGAAACTCAGATGGAAAGTGGATACACGGAGTTGAGGTCAATAGACAAAACCAAATTCAGAAAAATAACTAGAAATAGAGACTCACTGATTAAAATCCAGCAGTGAGAGATTTAGAAAGGGAACCCATAACCTCCAGGATTTTAGCATCCCTTAAACACAAGGTACTGCATATGTTTTGGAGGAGGATCGAGCTCCTTGAAGAGAGACCTCACATTTCAGTGGTGGCCGGGCTAATAGAATAGACTGTCAGTCACACTGCCCTCCTTACCAGCAAGAGGAACACAGCCAGTAAGATACTCCTAAACCAGACCATAAGAAAAACTGAACAATGGAGAGAATTGCATGAGACAGCACAGCAGACCCTTGGGAATTTGGAAACAATTGTGCCACTCTGATTAGGGACCCAAATCTAAGTGCTGAAAAATCTGGGCCTGGGGGCTACTGCATGAGTGAGCGGCATCTGGCAGTAGTGCAACCCTTGGCAAAAAAGAGGTCAGGCTGAATGAGAAATAATTACTCATCATTGTTTCCACATACACTGGGAGAGTTGTGCTTAGGGGACCTACTGCACACAAGCCCTACAGTAGGTGCCCAACAGGAGATCATCCAAAACCCCCAGCTAGGAATTAGTGAAAACAAGGAGTCTTGGGGTTTACCATTTTCAAAGGCTACAGATTGATGTTTTGGGGAGAGGGACAGAAAAGAACCATAGACAGATATATAAAGAGTGTCACCTGGGTCAGAGGGCATCTAAAGATGAGCTACACTGAAGGCTCCTGCGGGGAAAACACAGAGACAACAGCAGAATTTGTCCTGTAGGGAAAGGAGTGGTGGGCGAGAGGGCAATGGTGGAAGATGATGGACAATCAGGTCCTGTGCCAATTACATGGCGCTCTCCCTTCCCCAAACTAAGGGATGTAGTCAGATTTTGAGACAGAGAAAAAGGCCTACAATTAGCCACACCCAGAGCATGGCTTACAGCTGGGAGGGGTGGGGCAAGAGAATCATCCTTGCTCACAGGTGTTAAGTAAACAACAGGTGCCAGCTCAGAGACCTGCAGTTGAACTCAACCTGCAATATAAATGGTACCATGAGAAAACAATTTGGTGCTTCTGCAACTGCTTGAGGGTTTTTTGTTGCTGTTGTTTATTTGTTTTGTTTTGTTTTTGCAGATTATTTCTTTTTTTTCCTATTGTTTACTTTATTCTGCACTTTCCCCTTTTTTTCTTATTTCTTTATCTCCCTTGTTTTTCTTTTCTACGTTTATCTGGCATATATATATAGGAGGTATCCTATGTGCAAAGGACAGTAAGTGTGGCTATTCCTGCCGCTGGTCTGCACAAACTTACCACCAATCAGCTACCATCCCCTACAAGACTGCTGTTTCTGCTCCTCTCCCTGGATACCGCCCTCCCCTTTTTCCCTATTGGCCCACACCCACTATACGGACCTAAGTCTGCCTAGATATTGTCCCCTCATTGGCTCTCACTCACTATTGGCCCACACCCTCTATATAGCCTGCTGCACTTCCACATTAAACTGGATCTGCTCCATCAGCCTGATCTCTGCGTCTCCTTTGTTGTGTTGGTGCGGTCCTGCCTGGAGTGAGGCCCATCCTGCCTCAAGTAAGAATTAACTAGTGCTCTGATTTAAATACTACCTAAACAGTACCTTTAATGGGTCTGTCAAGGTGGCCCCTCCCAATATTGACCATAGAGAATCCAACATAAACTAACTAACAAAAAATTAACAGAGTTGGGCAATTATGTAGATTCCCTCAATCTTTATATATGCACTCCTCCCTGTACTATTATACTTAGAGATTATGATTTAAGGAAATGTGTCCAATTGTCCAGTAGACAAGGGGTTCTTTATGATTGTCAACATGACTAAATTAAGAAACGCAAAGAAGACAGATGGTGGAATAGTAAACAGCAAGGTAAGCAGCCTCCCTGAAAGATACGATCCAGATGCTGGAATATAGCAACATGGGGAAGACAAGAAAGAGGGAGGCAGGTCCTCTGGACCCAGGAAGCATCCAAAGTGAGAATCGAAGCCCACAGAAAGAGTAAAAAGAAACACTTAAACAAAGAATGCAGTGGCTAGCGGTGCCTCTGCCCGGAACCAGACCCACTCTGTGAAAGGAATTGCTGGAACCTAGGGATGCATGATCAAAGTGCTGTGGCTGTGGTGGTGGTGGCAACCCTGGAGGCTTCTGCCCAGAGAGGCAGCACTGGAGGAGAGTGGCAGTGAAAAGGGGGAGCAGACCTGAAGGACTAAACGGGCTGACAGTGAGTACAGCAAACCCCAACACCCTGTGAGGGAGAGCGAGGGACTGGCAGCCATTTTGGGGCTGGAGCTGCTCCTAGTTGGGCCCAGTCCCATGGAAATTGTTCCAACTGAGCCCCACAGGGTCCCAGCAGGTGACCAGCTTGATCTGGAGACCACGGCTCCACATGCACCCTAGGGGTGACAGTGGAAGATTCGCGGATAACTGGCCCAGGTTCCTAGGAAGCAGCCACACCCCCATGCACTGCTCCACACATCGGGGAGCTGAGGTGGGCTGGGGAAAGGCAGTGGACAGCACTGTAACAGTGCATCCAGTGGTAACCATCAGATATCCACAATCAGCACTAGCTAGAAGAACAAGTCTAACATTAGAGAAATTACAGACAATGTGAGAAATACCAAGATCCCCGGTACACACTTGCCCAGATCAACCCAGAAATATATCAAGACAAGGAAGCAAAAGGCAGTCTCTGGCCTGAAGTAAAGAAACAACTTCATGAGGCTATAAAAGAAATTAGAACAGAAATACTAGCTCAACTAAAAGAAGAAATGAAAAACATAATAAAAGAACTGCTAAGCATCTCTAAAGGAGACATAGGTGAAAAAATGGAGCATAGGAAAATGAAGGAAACCTGGAATGAACAATACAAAAAAGATTTAGAATACATGAAACAGATTCAAAAGATTACCAGGAAATCAAAAACTCCAATGAAAGCTGGCAAAACCACCTGAAGGAACTAAAGACAGACTTTTAAACCTTGAAGACAGGTTTGCAGCTTGTGATTGTTAAAGGAAAGATCTCTTAAAAATAACAAGAAACCTGGAAGTAACAATACAATGGCTGCAAGGCAACCCAAAGAAATATAATTTAAGAATAAAAGGTGTGAGTGAAAAAGCAGGGGTCAATACAAATCAAATTAAAAGCCTATTTACAGAAATAATTTCAGAAAACTTTCTAAGCATGGGAACAGAAAGTGACTTTCAGATAAGTGAAGCATATAGAACTCCAGCTAAACATAACCACAATTTATGTACACCCAGACATATAATAATCAAGATCCCAGAACTTCAACACAAAAACAGAATATTTAAAACTATTAGAGAAAAAAGCAGATCACCTACAAAGGAAAACCCATCAGAATCACAATAGACTTCTCAACACAAACCATCATGTCAAGAAGAGCTTAGAGTGAAGTATTTTAAGCCCTGAAAGAAAGCAACTTCCAACCCAGATTGATGTACCTTGC
Source organism: Dasyprocta punctata (assembly GCA_004363535.1). NCBI lineage: Eukaryota > Metazoa > Chordata > Mammalia > Rodentia > Dasyproctidae > Dasyprocta > Dasyprocta punctata. Next base: position 10,896 of record RJWM01049376.1, read on the forward strand.
AAAACTATCTTTCAAAAACATCAGAGAAACAAGATACTTCCATGACAAAGAACAACTAAAGGAATTTATGAGAACCAAGCCAACCCTACAAAGAATACTGAAGGACATTTTAGAGACAGATAAAAAAGTCCACAGCTCTGGAAACAGTGGCAGAGGGATCCAGTATTGTTTTCAATGAGCTGTTTAGTTTGATCTTATTCTATCTCGACCTGCTTAATTTTATTATATATGATGACATAGACAG
>RJWM01049377.1:0-11138 GCA_004363535.1 Dasyprocta punctata
TCTCCAATCCTAACTTCTTGAGGAATCTCCACACTGACTTCCACAGTGGCTGCACCAGTCTACACTCCCACCAACAGTGGAGAAGAGTTCCTTTTTCCCCTCAGCCCCTCCAGCATTTGTTGTTGGTTGATTTTTTAATCTTGGCCATTCTTTCTGGGGTGAGATGGAATCTCAGTGTTGTTTTAATTTGCATTTCCCGAATGACCATTGATGTTGAACATCTTTTCATATATTTATTTGCCATTTGTATTTCTTTCTCTGAGAAGTGTGTCTGTTAATGTAAGAAACCATTTTAAAGATAACGATGCGCAAATTGCAACCATTGTCAAGCTTCTATCTTCCGGCTTTGTAAACCTGCAATGTTGTGTATTTACGCTAGTTGTTTGCTTGTCTCCTTTGCTTGTTGTTTTTACTATATATGTCTTTTTGTTGTTGTTGTTGTTGTAGTTTTTGTTTGTTTTGTTTTTCTTCGCTCAAATAAAATAAAAAAAGTTTAAACAGTTCCTGTATTGCTGAAAAGTCCAAGTCCAAACTCTTAGCTATGAAGTCCTGTTAAAATAAAAATGCAGTATCAACATTCCCAACATATAACGGTGCAGTGTGAACATTCCCAATTCAAATGGGAAAAATAAAGACAAAGGCTTTGGATTTAAGAATGACTGACTCTATCTGGAGAAGCATTAATTCCAGTAGATCCTTGTTTATTACCCTTCATGATCTTAAAAACTTTTTGCTAACGAGAATTTGGGGGACAGTTTAGATGTCAGGTATGTGCATGTTTTCCCTTTTTACATTCTCTAATTTTTAAGAAAGTTTAATCATTTATTTCATGTTATTCTGCTTTGGAGACACATTTAAATTGATTTGGGTATTTTTTTTTTGTCGTATCATAGCCTTTCGTATGCCCTCTTTTGACTGATGACTTTCAAATCGCTATTTGATTGTGTTAACATTTATTTTGTTTTATCTCTGTATCGTTGTCATTTTAATTTTATATTCTGAAAAATTCATAGAAAAAATTTTATGCATATATATTTATTTCGGTGTCTTATATATAGATGTATACACATACAGATATATATGCATATCTGTCTTCGTATATGATTGATTCATTAATTGATTGGTTGTTTGACATAACTTTGTCCTTTGTCTGCCCTTTTCTTCCTCTCTCTCTCTGACTCTTTCTACATCTCTTTTACTGTCTCTGTCTGATGGATTCATGTTTTCCATAACGTTTGGTTTTAATTTATTTGTATTTAAAAACACATCTTTCTGGACTTCAATTTATCTAAAGTGGGGAATGTCTATTAGAACTCATTTCCAGCATATCTAAAACCTACTTATTTCCCCCTTCAGAGTTTTACTTTGAGAGCACGGTATTATATTTATGATTTGCTGTTTTGTAGTCTGACAACACAAAAGCAAAAAGTAAACTCATCTCAATTTTGATAGATTAGACCCTTATGTGACAGAAAATATATGAATAGATATTTTGTTTTATATAAATGTTGTTCTCTTTTATGCAGCTCTGTTTAAATCTCTTTCAGGTTTCATTCCACCCTTTCAGGAATATTTGATATACATATTCAGTTAGATAATTCTCTTCATTTGCCAGGAATTCTTCAGTACCTTAGATTTAAAAATAAGGTGCTGTCAATTCTAAGGGCAGATGTTTTCTTTTCCATTGGTTTATCCCTAGAAGTAGCTCCCACACTCCTGAAACTGCAATAGTAAAACTTTGAGCTCACATATTTCATATGATCCATTTCCCATTAAACGACAATGGAATCAAGAAAATTGTTACTGGTTTTCCTCATGCCACCACCCTCTCAAAGAGTCCTAACAACACTCATTTCTTCTTTAGTTTCAGCTATAAAGCTAGTTTTTATCAGCGACAATTGTGAATCATTTGTGACAAGGGCACATTAGGCATTTCTTAAAATATCTTCATTCTGGAAAAGGTAGAATTACACGGTTTTTTTTAGTTGTTTTTTAAATTCATGGTGGCAGAGGAACAGTTTTTGCTGTTTATTTGCTCTGATTTATTCCCTTGTCTAAATTGGGAATGATTGTGTTTTTTTTTCCATAAAAATACATTTGTGATGTGGTAAGTACAGAGTTTTTGTTCTTAGAATGCAACAATGTGCTCCTCTAGGAAGCATTTTTTTAAAGATGTGACTTAAACGTACTCTATTTCCTGTTTTAAATGATTCTACTCTTCTTTACTTGTATTTACTTATGTGAGTATGATTAATGTGTTATGTGTGTGTTCTTTTACTACATTTAAAAATTTTATGAAAGAGACCTACCATTTAGCTTCAGTAGGTCTAAGCTCAGTTGTTGGCCTCAAAAGAGGCAAATTATCATATTCTGGAAAGGGTCTTGTGGTATAGCAACTTTTAGTCACTAAGACCCCAGTCTGCAATCTTCTAGACTGAAACATTACTAATGACCTCTGAGTGGAAAGGGGACTCCAAGTCTGACTGAATGCACAGCCTGATGAATGCTTTCAATGCTTCCTGATAGTATCCTAAACAGAAGACCAAGATAGCCCTTAATCTGAGCCTAATCCTAGAGATCAATCGGTCAGTAAGCAAGTATTTGCATAAACCAAAAATTTTGTTGAAGATTTCAGTAAATATACTTTAGTTATATTTTGATGCCTTTAAATGTTTCGTTTCAATCTCTCTGAGAAGTTGCAGTCATGCTAGCATATAAAAGTCTCATTAATTTTAATTTATATAAACTTGTATTTGAAATACTCTAATGTGGTAGATCTTCGTATTTTCTTAGAAACATATTCTTCTAATTTTCTTTCTTTCTGTCAGTGGCACACATTTTATTTTATCCCTTGGGTAACATTTATAATATATAACAACTTCAATACAGTCTTTAAAAGTCATTACATCTATGTATTATAATTCTTAATGAAAACAATGCTTCAAATGAAAATAAACTTTTAAAAACTTTGCTTTTGTAAAATGTTGAGGAATATGCCATGTCATTGCATTACTCAAGAAGTCTTCTTATTTGATACAAAGAAAATTGAATCATGAAGATTAAGTGATCTGTTGAAGATCAAGTGATAATAATTAGCAGAATTAACAATAGAAATTAAGTTTTCTAGCTTCAGTGCTCCAGGCTCAACCTTCTTTCTGTTTTACTCTATTTTACATGAAGCAAAAGATATAACCTGAGTTTTAAGAAGTTTGGAGATTGAAGGTACCTAGATTTGAACTCCAACTGAATCATCTGTTAATTTTGTTAGACTGAGCATTTTAACATAATATCCCTTACTTCAATTTCCTCTTTGGCTAACAGTGACTTATAATACTAATTTCTATATACTATATGTATAAATATCTGTGTATATGTGCTGTGTGAATAAAATTAATTCCACATGCAAGATAAAATGTTTTATTCATTATTAATTTTAATTAACTGCTGCTAATAAAAGTTAATTCTACGTATAAAAGAATCTTAATGCAACACTCTTGAATTCCATTGCACCATGTCAAATAATTGGATAATTAATGCTTATTATCATTGTAGGGTCTCCAGGATTTTGTTTCAGACCTGCAAAGATCACCCATGGCATGAGAGGCTTTTTGAAATCAGCCACACTTGCAGAAATTTACTTCAGGCTAAGAAATAATATTTATCACTAATTATTTTTAAGTATTACTAGGAAAGACATGTAAGGCAAATTTCCAAATATCATTGCTTTGGGATTAAATGTCATGCAAATTATTAGACTATTGGCAGAACAATACACTTGCTCTGTTTATGTATCATTCTTCTCAGCTTCACTGCAAATTGTATTCAATGTCTGTATATTTCAATAGGAATTTTATGATGCCTTCGTGGATAATTTGGTGGACTTTGCAGACTGCATTCATTTAACCTGCCCACTGCATTTAGGAAAAATTAATCTTTTCTCTCAAGTTAAAACAACTCAGTCACATTATCATCTAACTGAAAGTGAAAATAAAATTATTTTGGTTGGAAATATTGTTTACATTCTTAAAATATCCTCAAACAGAGTCAAATGTTAATAAAAGGATTCTACTTAATAGTGAAAGAAAATTTCACTAGTCCTTTTAGGGATTAAAAGGAAGATTGCCAAGCACCAGATATTCTATCTTCTCAATTTCATGAACAATAATGATTTTGTTGCTGCCAAGATTGCTGTGATTTTAGCATACATGATAAAACTAATTACTTGTTTGTCATTGTGTTTAAGTAGACTGAATTTATGGAGTTTACTATATTTTAAATGTATATTTAACATTCGGTTTATTTCGAGCTTTCTGTGAAGATCAACAAATTATTTTCCTACATAGGTTGAAGTATACCCTATTTACATTTTAGAAAAAAATAATTATGATCTAAAATTTGATGGCAATACTGGAGTTTACGGTAACTTCATTCAAATTACAGACTTGGGAATAATTACGCACTGCTCTATTGTTGAGGATGATGGTATTATAGAGCAGAGTTAAAAGATTTCAATCTATTTTCCAACTAGCTAAGATATATAATTAGTCATAACTTTATCTGTGGCATAGTCTAATATCCATGTGAGTAATGCTAAGTTTGCATGCTAAAGACCTGATTCATTGTTTATTTACACACACATGACTAAAACTGCATTGCTATTTCTTCATTTTCAGAAAATCAGCACTCTTTCTGGACTATCCCTTTCAGTCACCCAATTATTCCTCTTGAAGGCAGGGCAATTTATTTCAAATAAATATATACATTTTTGCTATCAAATTCCTATTTATTTCACTTTTAGTTTTTCTTTTTGTGGTTCCATTGCTAATTTTGTTTTAATTCTAATTTTTTTCATGCTATTTCTCAGTGGGGAAGCTATATTAATCCCTAGAAAGGATCTTTCCTCATGAAAATCTAATCATCTGTTTGCTAAATGAAACTTCTTTGTTAGACCATTTTTGCTGTGCATTTTATCTCCATCAAAATATAGATCTTAATTATTTTCTTTTCTAAAATATAAATAATATATACTTGAATTTATTTAAGAAAGCATTATATTGTTATTCATAGAAAACTGGAAAAATGTTGAATAATAAATACATATTTAAAATATCTTAAGAGTTTCTATGTATTAAGTTTAAAAGCTAAAAATGAACCAGTACACAAGTTATTACTTCTTTGAGCTTTTGGTGTCTTCCTGCTATACATCTAATTCTCCATAGTTGAAAAATAAGACTTAAGCTCACATAGAAAATTAAAATCTCAATATATTAATAGTACACATATGATATACTGATGTATTTTATGTTGACATATTTTTATAATTTATTCCTCCTTTTATTATATTATCAATTCTCTCCTCATATTGAGTGTTGGGTCAGTTACTCAATGAAAAGAACATATAAAATATGTAAAGTATTTAAAATTAGTGAACACCAATTACTGATGGGTTCATACATCAAGCTTACATAGTGAGTGCCTTTTTAAAATAATATAAAACATAATGTTCAAATTTAGTTTTTAGACTATTACTTTGCATTTTTTCCAAAGACAAAATTATTCATCTTCCCAAATAAAGTAACATCTCATAATATAACTTGAAGGAATTTAAAATATTTTAAAATCTCGTTGAAAACATTCTTTTTAATTATGAACCCAATAAGTTTTTTTCAGAATTATTCATTGTGTCACTAAATATTATCTATAACTTTAATTAAAATTTTATTGCCAACAGAAATCAACAGAAATATTTCATATATGTTCTATAGTTATTATGGTATTGTCACCTTTGAAAATGTCTTTCTTTATACTACTTTCCTCATGAAAAACTTGCTGCATCTCCTTCACTCCTCCTTTCCTCTCCCCCTTCCTCTCTCTCATTTCCTCTTTCTCTTGCTGTCCTCTTCCTATCTCTTTCCTTCTTCTACTCTTTATTTTTTTCTTTTCATTGTCCTTCTTTTTCAAAAGGTCATCACAGTTTTTATTTCAGATATTAATGACATGGTCTAGAAGTTTCCTTTCCAAACTTCTTTGAATGACATCAAAGTTCTCCATTTACTTGTTATCATATTCATTTTTTATGTGTTTAAACTATTTTTCATTTCTGTGTACAACTCAAAGAAGGGAAATGTGAAGAGAAACCTTAAAGTATGGATTTTTAAGTTAGAGTTGTCCACTTTAAGAAGCTATTTCTCACAGGTATCTATCAGTTAACAGTTGTCAGTCCCTAGTGCAATAAGTAGGAAAAAATAAAACATTTTTATCTCTAGAATCAGACTTTTGTGTACAGATTTCTTTACATTTTGTCCTAACAATCAGTACAATGGAAATCTCTCAGAGATAGTTTCATTTTACAAAAGCAATTATATCTCAAAATTCTCACCAAATCATTTTGAAAGAGGTTTTTTAAAGTCTAAGATTAAAATTTAAATTTAGCCATAAAAGGTTACAATACTGCTTTTTCTAGAGGGCAGTGGATGGACCTGAGACTTTCAATTTTATTTGATTTAAATGAATTACTAAGTGGCTTTTTAAACCAACTATTTAGAGAATTAGTGTAATACTATGTTTTATAGTATTTTTAAAGCAGTAGAGTTTATTTTCTTCTCACGGACCTGTTCAGTTATCCCTAACAACAGGCACTCATAAAAACTTCTCTTTTGTTCTAAAATTGTTATAGAAAATGTGTGCATAATTGTATCCTGATACGCATAAGTACACCTACAAGCATATAGTTATCCGTACTAGATTACTCCTTTGTCACTGATTTTTTATTTTGTCAGTAATATGCAGGTTAAAATGAGAATTTACCGTGAAAAGCAAAATGGTAGTAATGATCCACATTAATCTTTGAAAAACAAACACTCCTTTTAAGTATTAAAATGATACATTTTAAAGACTGTTGGTGTGGAAATAGCATCAGATTGTATTACAGAAGTTGGAATAGTAAAAGAAAAGTTAATGCTGTGAGTCTCTGACGAGTCCTTTGAGGTTCAGTTGAAAACAACACCAGATGGCTCTAGAGGAGAACATTCTAATGATACTGATGTAGACAACCCTTTACTGTTCATCAACTTGGCAATGCCCATCTGCATTCTATAAACTGTATGACCTGGACGTGCCCCATAGCCCTGTTTTTATTGCTAAGAATCAATTTTGTTTTGCCCAGATGAGCCTGGAAAAGAAAACAAAAAAAAATCGTCTGCAAATAAAAAAAAAATTGATTATCAAAAATATATTTCTATTGTCCTATTAATTCTGTGTATTACCTTTTGTCTTTGTGTAATCTTGAGAACAATATTTTTGATGAATATGAATTATTTGCATAAACCTCACAAAATTTATTTGGCCAGTATCTTCAATTTTCTTCTGATAGCCTACCTATTTGTGTTTCATCGGTCATTCTACTTGATAGGATGAGATGACAAATTGTATCTCACAGTGTAATTCGGCTCAAATAACATATATACTCATGTTAGTCAAAATCAGACTACGTGTTACATAAAGATAGATGTGCCCTTTACACTAGCATTACAATTTGACTCATTATAGTGCCCTAATAAAATACTAAGATATTTGAAACATTGAAGTACAATTGACATTCTTTCTGCAGGTTTAGGATCTATGGATTCAAATATGGTTAAACTATTTTTAAGAATTCTCAGCAGTAAACATATGCAGTGCTGTTAGGTCATTATGCACTAAGCAATATTATGAAACAACTATCCACTTAGAATTTTCTTATTTTAGATAAAAGTAACCTTGGAATGATTTAGCATACATATGCATAAATTATAATTATGCATCACATAATTCGATATAAGGGATTTTTGTCTCCACGGATTTTAACATGTGTGAAGTGTTCTAGAGCCAATTCTGCACAGACACCAAGGGACAATTTTATTGCTTCTAGAGTGAAGTACTATGTAAGTGAATTTCATTTCGGCACTAATAAAATTAATCTTTCTCCCCTGTGCCACATTAAGAATTGTCAATTGGACAGCACAATATTTTCAGTTTGTTTATTTAATAATACATTATTGAAGAAATTATGCAGATGTATTTTCTAATTTCTGACACACTTGTTTCTTTGAAATAGCTTCTGTAGTAATCATATGACATAATGAATGACAAATCATGTATTCTGAGGCTGTTTTGTTCTGTATTTTGTTGAATTTAAAAGGTATTGCTTTTGCTGATTTTCTAAAAGGATGTGAAATTTTTCTCATAGTTCATAGTTTTTTTGAATAAAGAGAATTCAGGAAAGAAAAGCATCTTTTGTTTTCCAATCTTCTCAGATGTCCTGTTCTTTTACATCCAACTTGTTCTTCCAGTGAATTGAAAATTTAATACATTACATATAAATAATTCTGTAATTTTCTTCCATTAGGGATTCTCTCATTATGTTGAATTCCACTATAGTTTCAACACTAATTTTTTACTTCGTACTATACATATTGTTATCACTAGGGTTTTTTTGTTGTTGTTTTTTAAAAAACAAAATACTTTTTTGATATAGCCTAGAACTTGTTATGTAATGCTTTAAATTTCTTTAAACTGTTACCAAAATGTAATAATGTTATATATTATAGAATGCAATTGGAAGCTCTAATTCACATATACAGTTTGCAATGTTTAAATCTAGTGAAACATATCTTTCTCTTCAAGCATATATCATTTCTTTGTATTGAAAACATTCAAAATTATTCCTTTTAGCTTTCTGAAATTTATCATAGTGAATTATTGTCTATAGCCACATACTGCACAATAGCATAGTACAACCTATTAGTCCAATGAAACTGCAATCTAATACTTACTGATCAGCTATTTCCATTCTTCTCTCTACTCTACACTCCTTTTTTCTGGCAACCTCTGTTCTATCCTCAACTTCTATGAGATAATTTTTATACAGTTCAGATCATGTGGTAATGATCCTTATGTGCCTAGCTTATTTTATTGATTTCTAGTTGTATTTGTTTTGTCACAAATGACAGAATTTCATTCTTTTTATGGATGCATAATTTATACCTGTGCAGATGTGGCACATATTCCTTATACATCTAAGTCACAAGCACTTAGGTTATTTTCATTTTTGGCTACTTTGATTAATGTTTGAACATAGGAATACAGTTATTTATTTATGAAATAGCTTACTTTTCCTTGGATATATACTTAGTAGTGGAATAGTTGGATTATACTGGGATTCTACCTTTAAATTTTTGAGGTACATGCATACTATTTTCCATAATAGCTGCATTAGTTTATAATTCTTCTAGGAATGTTCCATGTCCTTTAGTTCACACAAGAGACAGTACTTGCCTAGTGATTTTTCTGATGAATCTTTTTACTCAGGTTAGGTGATACCTCATTGTGGTTTTGATTTGTGTTTCCTTGATAAGAACAGATCCAAGCATTTCGTATGGGTTCTCTTGTATAAGTTTAGTGTTCAATTTTAAACTGGTTTGTTTTTTTCAACTTGTGAGTTTTTGATATTCTTTATGTTTTCTCTATATTAACCCTTTTCTCAGGGGTATTTGATAGGCTGTCTTCACTCTGGTGCCATCTCCTTTGCTATGCAATCTCCATTTTGATGCAATCTCATTTGTCTTTTTTTTTTTTTTTTTCTGTGCTTCTGGTTTCTCAAAACATCTTTGCCCTTCTGAATGAACTGATACTTTGACCACATGAATTCTTGTAATTTAGTAATTTCGGGCCTTCCATTTAATTCTTAGTTCTGATTGAGTTGATTTTTGTAATTATGTATTCATAGAAAACTTTTTTTATTCTTTAATGTATGGATATTCTTTCTTCCCAGTACTGCTTATTGAAAAGACAGACCATTTAGCAATGTATGTTCTTAGTATGAGGTTTCCATTAAATCTGAAAACTGCTTTGGGCAATGTGGATAATTAAGATTATATATTCTTCCAATTCATGAACTCAGTATGATATTCCAGTTTTGCATTGCTTTCATTTCTTTCTCAATGTTTTACAATTTTCATTATAGAAGTCTTTTACCTATTTAAATAAATTCTCAGTTTTTGGCAGATATTGTACAAGAAGTTGCTACTTTGATTTCTGTTTCAGATTATTCATCATTTTCATATAGTTGTGCTACTGAGTCATCATTTGAATGATGTCATCATTTGCATGATGACTTATATATTTTGCTGAATCTCTTAATTCTAATAGATATTTAATGGAGCATCTTCTAATGCCCTTCACTTTTTTTTTGGTCATTATATAATGATGATATATTATTTCTAGACATAATTTCCTCAACATTTCTGTAATGGAAGGGTGTTACATATCACAAAATGCCTTGAATATATGTATTCACATGATTATAAGAATTTGGGCTTCATTCTGTTGAGGTCATTGATTCGAATATGTTTAATATTGCTTGCGTCTATGGATTCTATCCCTTTTGATCTTTACATTGTGCTCTTAAAATTGAATTGGTATTGTTTTGCTGAATATTATTGCAACTATGTTCAGGAGATATATTGATATACAGCTTTTTTTTTTCTTTTTGGACCTGTCTTCATTTCATTTGGAATTAAAATGACATGGCTATTTAGAATATATTTAGAAGAATTCTTTCTTCCATGCTTTAGAGTAGCTTAAGGAGAATCAGGATTTATTTTTTTCTAAAACTATGATGGGCTTTCTATTCCTAGGCCATTGATAAAATAAAATTTTCTTCTGCTTTTTCTCGTAGAGGTAGCCCAAATCAGTATAAAGACACATGAAAAACCATATTTGCAAGAGGTCAAAGGTAAATCATCAGATTACTCATGCATGGATGACGATGATCCATTATGGTAAAATACATATTTTTATGACAGAAGAGTGTTGTGAATATATGATGATGATGATGATGATGATGACTTTGACATTGGCTGTCTGAACCAAAGTTCCTGTGACAGTTCCTGTGAAATGCAGCAAGAATCAACTGATTCAGACACAGGAAATGCAGAGCTCCTTGATTCAGATGACAAAGAAAACATCAATATGACTACATCTGTGATTAGTTGAAATGTTGCAAAATGGTCCTACAAAGAAATGGAAACTTTCAATGTTAGAACTAGGTTCTAAAATATAGTGAGGGTGTTGTTAGGGGTGAAATGTATTGGAAAGAA
>RJWM01049378.1:0-11138 GCA_004363535.1 Dasyprocta punctata
CTCAGAAAGAACAATGTGCAAGCTCTCATGAGAGACAGAGGAATATTATGGTCTGAGCTCGGGTTTTTTTAGGGTCTTGGGGATGTCCTCAAGTTGAGCGATTGTTGATGCGTACCCCTGCAGTCTGTCAGGTCACTAACCAGCAGGTATGTTATGATGCAAACCATGCACATGTGCTTTAAACTGAGATATGCTGACTGCTCATTTTGCTGTTTTTTTGACTGTGAAGGTCTGTTAAATGAAAGACAGTTTACAGGTGAAAAGTACAGGTCCAAGGTCTACTTTCAAGGTTATTGTGTCTCTAAGAAGCTTAGGAAGATTTTTTTTTCCCTGGTTCTGGCAAAGTCTTGAGTAACTACTGAAGCTGTGGTTTTTCTTCCAAGTACAATGTAAAAATTTCAATTTTCCTTGTCTCCTTTTTACCTACCTAATACTGAGTGCCGATTAATGGAGTTTTTTTTTGTTTGTTTTCTAACTTGTTTATTAAATTATAGTTGGCTTGCAAGAAATAGTGCATTTGTAAAATGTATAATTTGGTAAATTATGATGTATGCATGAACCATAAAACTGTCTCCATGACCAAATGAGAAAAAAAGTATTTATTACTTCTCAAAATTTCTTCCCACCTCTTGTATGGGTCCTCTCACATACCCATACTGGCTCTGGATTCCACATGACAGAGTTCCTGTCACTACAGATTAATTGGCAATTTCTAGAATTCAATTCAAATAACACAAACACATGCACACACATACATATGTCTATAATGATAACTATTCTAATACATATATGTATATACCAAGTTTCTTACACTCAGAATAAATTCTTATTTATTTGTTTGTTTATTTATTTATTTATTTATTTATTTATTTATTTATTTTTGCAGTGCTGGAGATCAAACCTAGGAGCTTCATACCTAGCCCATTTTTTTAAAAAAAATTTAAATTCTGAAACAAGGTCTAGGCTAAATTGTTAAATTGCCCAGTCTGGTCTCAAACTTGCATTCCTTCTGTCCTAGCCTCTCAAAGTGCTGGCTCCGTTCAGAATAACTGTGGAAATCCCTGTTGTGACAATAGTTAATTTCTTTGCTAAATAGTACTCTAATGTGTGAATGTACTTCAGTTTGTTTTTCCATTTATTTATTGATGGACATTTGAATTGGTCTGATTTGGTATATTAAAAACAAAGCTGCTTTCAATATTCCTATACAAGTCCTTGTGTGGGCACATATTCTTCCATCCCTTAGAATGGAATGGAGGTATATATTCATCTTTTTCAGGAAATTGCAGTTTTTTTTCCAAAGTGGGCATACTATTTTGTATTATCATAAGCCCTATATAAAGAGTTGAAGTTCTTCCAATCTTCACCAATGCTTGGTATGATTTGTCTATAAGCATAACTATTTAAATATGTATATAATCATACTATGATTTTAATTTTCATTTAACTAATTACTAAGGTTGTTTAATAGTTTTTTATGTACTTTATGTCTATTTATTTTTTATTGTGAAACATTTCTTCATAGTTTTTTGCCCATTTTTTAATTGGATGGCTTGCTTTATTATTGACTTGAGAGTTCACACATTCTTCATACATGTTTTTAATGTTTTTTCACATTTTATGCAAATATTTTCATCTGTTGTATCACTTGCCTTTTTATCTATATTAGTATATATTTTTTACTTTAAAGAGAAAAAAATAAATATAAAAAACAGTTGCAAAACAGACTAATAGGAAGGTAAAAATAATTAATATATTGTGTATCGTTATCTTCATAGTAGTTACTTACAAGACATAGGCATGAAACATTGTCCAAGCAATATTAGCACAAACCTGTTTTTTCAGTCAACTAAGAGAAACTGTGTAACTATCTTAACTATCATATATCTATTCTGTTCCACTAATCCTTAGGTCTTTTTTTTTTTCAATGCCTTGCTGATTTCACTGCAGTAGCTTTGTAGTACAATTTCAAGCCAGGGATTGTGATGTCCCCTGACTTGCCTTTGTTGCTCAGAATGCTTTTGCTGTTCTAGGTCTCTTCTATTTCCAATTGAATTTTAAGAATGTTTTTGCTCGTTCTGTCAGGTATACTAATGGGTCTGATTGGGATTGCATTAAATCTGTGAAATAGTTTTGGGACTAGGATAATTTTCACTGTATTGGTTCTTCTATCCATGAGCAAAGGGTATCTTTCCATTTTCTGACATCTTCTTTGATCTCCTTTTTCATTGTACAGTAATTTTCAATGGGTAGATCTTTTACATTTTTTGTTAGATTTAGTCCTAAGTGTTTCATTTTTTGGATGCTATTGTAAAGGTTGTGGTTTCCTTAATTTCTCTTTCCATGGGTTTTTTGCTTGTGTACAGGAATGCTATGGATTTTTGATTTTTGACTTTTATATAAGTATATTTTGAAAGACAAAATTTAAAAATTTTGATGTATTCTAATTTATCAACTTGTTCTTGTATGGACATTGTTTTTGTGTCTACTGTATAAAAATTGTGTGACACAAGATTTGAAAGTTTTCTCCAATATTATTTTCAGTTTTTAGTTCTAGGGTTTACATTTAGGAACATGATCTATTTTGAATTAATTATGTATTTGGTGACCAGGATTCATTAAGTGGCAAATACACAGTTGTGCTAAAACTTTTGTTGTAAAGACTACGCACCACTGAATTGCCTTTGCACCACTGTAAAAATCAGCTGTCTATAAATGTATGAGTCTAATTCTGTCTTTATATTGTATCATTTATTTGTTTATATTTCTATCAGTAACACATTACTTTGATTATTACTGTTTTACATTAAATCCCAAAGACCAATAGTACTATTCTGTCAACTTTGTTTTTGTTTTCATCCTTGCTAATTTATTCCTTTGCATTTATATGAATTTTAAAATCAGTTTTTCAATTTCTACACAGAAAAGGGTGCCTAAGATTTTGATATGTGCTGTATTTGAGATAAGTTAAGAAATCAGTTAGAAGAAAATTGACATCTCAAAGATGTTTTTTTTTTTCCTAATGTCAACGATTGTGCATATCTCCTTTTACTTCTCTAATTTCTCTTAGTGGTGTTCTATAAATTTTAGGAGTGTGCCGTTTTATGTCTTCTGGAATTTTTATGCGAGTAGTTCTCTCTTTGTTCCATGGTTGGTTTTATTATTTGGATAACAGAAATGAAGGAGAGAGAGAAAGAGAGAGAGAGAGAGAGAGAGAGAGAGAGAGAGACACAGACAGAGACAGAGACAGAGACAGAGAGACAGAGAGAGAAGATGAAAAAGAGGGAAAAAGATGAATCTTGATCTTTTCTGTTAAGGAATTGAGGAGTTTGCATGCAAACAACCTTCTCCCAGGTGAAAAACTCAGGGAAAAGCCATATGCCAAGCATTTTTGATGGTATTGCAAGTGGTATTACTTTTTTTGTTTAAGTTTCTAATTGTGCACTGCCTGTGTAATTAATTTTTCTATATTGATCTTTTTATTTTGGTACCAGAAATTGAACTCAGGGCCTCATGATTGCCAGATAGGTGCTGTGCCACTGAGCTATATTCCCTAGCCCTGTACTGATCTTATGTAATACTATGTTTTGAAAGTTTTACATAAGTTTTGGTAGTTTTTTTTATATATTCTATTGGGTTTTCTATGTAGACATTCATGTCAACTGTGCATAAAGATTCTCGGGCCTTCTCAAGTTTGAATGGCTTTTATTTATTTTTCTTAGACTTTTCATAGGGTACAACCTTCCATTAGAATAAGGAAAAAAAGTATAGAAAACATCCTTGTCTTGTTCTTGATCTCATAGTAAAACCATTATATCTTTTGTGGTTGGTTAACTGTTAGGTTTTAGTAGATGTCTTATATTAGATTGAGGAAGTTTCATTTTATTCCTGTATTACTGAGACTTCTTATTTGGAATAGATGTTGGATTTTTTCAATATGTTATTAATCTGGCAAATAATTTCCAACATGAAATAATTTCCAATGTGAATTTCCAATGTGAAATCGCCCTGCACTTCTGACATAAACTTCTTTTGGATATGATACAGTTTAATGCTTATTCATGGAGACAAGATCTCGTGGTGTTTGAAACTATGAATAGTGCTGAAACTTGTATGTACTATCTTTTCTTCATGTCATACATATCAATTATAAAGCTTACTTTATAAATTAGACAAAGAAAAGCATTAATGGCCATAAGAAAAACAGAACATTTATCAATAGACTGCAATAAAATCTATACGGATTTGGTCTCTGTCACAATATTTCATGGTACTTTTGATCTTCGTAAACTCTGCATACAATAGAATTGAGGACTTTTTACCATTTTACTTCAAGGAAACACTTTATAGCTTCTTCTCTTTCACCTAAGTTGTCATTCATTGGTAAAGTTCTATATATTTTCTTTTATTATTTATCATTATCATAGCATCTATAGAAGCTGTAGTGTTTTTGTACCTTTCACTTTTGATATTAATAATTTATTTCCTCTCTTATTTACCTGATAAATATTAATAGATGAATTTGTTATTTATTAATATTTTCAATAACTGATCATTGGTTTACTTGATTTTTCTCAATTGTTTTTCCATCCTCTATTGCATTGATTTTCACTTTGATCTTTCGTGTGTGTGTGTGTGTGTGTGTGTGTGTGTGTGTGTGATTTTTTGAGACAGGGTCTTGCTATCAGTTTGGCTTGCTTTAAGCTCACTTTGTAGCCCAGGCTAGTCTCAAATTTGCAATGATCCTTCTGCCTCAGCTTCCTGAGTGCTAGGATTACAGGCATGAGCCACCATGACTGGCCACTTTGATCTTTAATATGTTCTTTTTCCTCTTTTCCTCATTTACTTTTATTTGTTCCTGGTTTCTTAAACCTAAAACTGAGATCATTGGAGCCTTTTTTAATGAAGGAATTTAATACTATAAATTTCTCTGTAAGTAATAGTTTAGCTTTTTCACAAATTGTCAGCTTGACGAGGCCACTGTTCAAGTTCCTTATCAGTTTACTGTAAAGGGGATAACCCTGTATTATCTGCAGGGGCCTGATTCAAAGTCAAAAGGCCATAAAAGCAGGAATGAGGCTTCCTCTAGAGAAAAAAAAACATTCTTTTGTTCTGTGCCTATTGAGTCCATATTGATTATGTTCTTGCTTTCCCACCCTATCCCATTGTTGAAGTGTTTTTTGCTCCTTTGAATGCATAGTAGGTCTCAAGTGGATGTCACACACTTATTTTTTGGGAGAATCTTGCCATGTTACCTGGCTGAGTCTGAACTCCTGGGCACAAGTGGTTCTCCTGCTCTGGGCTCAAGCGATCCTTCTGCCTCAGCCTTCAGGGTACCTCAGCCTATAGGCACCCACTGGATGGTAAACATTTTGAATCCGGCCTGTTGAATGATTCTGTACCTGTAAATATTCTTGATCTTTATTCACAGATAGAGTCAATTTCTTTGGAAGTAGTTCAATATTTTTGGATCTTATTTTTCAGATTTGTTTTACAGTGGAACTGGACCAGCAGTCTGAGGACAATTACTTCCCATGATTAGAGCAAGATTTCACTACTATATCACTGGCCCTGTCCTTTCCTCCTTTTCAAGCTTAAATCAGTGATGTTGCATATAGAAATACAGGATCCATCAAATGATCATAATTACAACTGAGAGTATTGACCCACAACCTTTATTTTTAATAAAGTTAAAAATAAGCTACTAAAATAAACCACTAAGATACACATCACTATTTATGAGGATTTTTGTTTGTTCATTTATTTATTTATTTTTGGTGGTACTGGGGACTGAACTCATGACCTTGTGCTTGCCAGGAAGACACTTACACCACTGAGCTAAATCCCTGGCCCAGTTTTTTTTTTTTGCAACTATTATCTTGATTAATATAATCCCTTTTTATGGCTGAATCAACAGATCATGTAGGAAGAACACCATTAAACTGAACTGCCTTCTCCCATTTCAGTCTGAGTAATTATGAATTGTCATAATCTATTGCACCAGACTGCTACAATTGGCAAGATTCTTATTGCTTACATGTAAGGAATAATAATGAATATTTAGAAAGTAATTCCTGTGGAAGAAAAATTAGAATAAAGAAAATATTTTATTTTTAATCATGTTTTATGTTTTATTCCATGTGCTCTAAATTTTAGATAAGTAAATCCAAAATAGAGTTTATGTGAAAAATTTCCATGTTTTTTCCATTCAAAATCTGAGCACCAATAATAGAAAGTGTTTGAGATCATTGTATATAACCCTTTTTCATCTTTCTTTGCTATATTAGCATAATACTATTATTTTATGCTTTGCTATTGCTGTTAGTACATTTTGGAAACATTTCAAAGAAAATTATTTTCAATGTTATGTAAATAAAGCATCATGAAGGTTAAAATCACCTAGATGATTGTATATTTCTGTCTAACTTAAGTCAGTGGATTTCACTTCACAGAGAGAGCTTTTATTTTTAAAAATCTTCTTAGTATCATTAATTTTAAATACCTAAAAATAGCAAAAGTGGATTCAAAATAGTATACCTTTTATTTATCCACTGTCAAAATGAAAAGGTGAAAGCGTCATCAATATGAAGAAGTATTTAGGTATTCATTTTGCTTGAAATTTTAGTTTCTTTTGAATAAAGGTCCATTGATATTCATACTCTACAGAATGAATAGTCACTAATTCTAATCTATATGTAATCAGTCATGCTGACTCATAGATTGGCAAGTCACTCTAAAATAAAATTTCAGGATATCAAGCTATTTTTGAATAAGCTCTCTTCCTGTCCTGCAAAGGAAGTCATTGAATAGGATTATGCAAAGTGACCAACTAAAATATTTTTTCAGTTTTTAGGTTTGAGAAAGTTTAAAAGAGCAAGAAATATTGCTTTCAGGAAAGCATGAATTTCTAAAGTGTTTGAGTTTTATTAGTCACATTAAAAATAAGGATGTGTCTTATTAATTCACAGTGATCAGTTCCAGCCCTTACCTTACCTTGCGTTTCATTAATATCTTTTGTCTGCTAAATCCACACATTGTCTTCACTTAAACATATTTTAAATTGAAATCATTGTTTTACTTCTAATTCATCTATCATGTCTCTTTGGTTTGGCCAAATTACAATATTAGTTTCCGGATCACTCAGGTTTAGTATTTTTCATATAATTTGATTACATCCAGTTTCTCTGCTTCTACATCCAGTGTCTCCAAATTCCATGCTGACTGCAGTCACGGTATCAAGGAACCTCTTTTTTTCTGTCCCATTGACAGTTCAGCTCTTTTCAAGCCTGACTCAGTGCTATCTCTTTTGTGAAGCTAGACCCTGAGGACTCCACAGAAAATGAATCATTTCTTACCTTGTATTTTAGACACATATTTTGCTTATCATTGTTTTGCTATTTTAATTGATTTTTAAATATATTTGGAAGGCTACTATAACAGGATATTGCATATTATTTTCCTACTATTCTGGAACTGCTGGCTGTACCCAAAATGATAATCAATATCAATTTATATTACCTTTAAAGTTCACCATTTTATTATTCTTTATTCTCTTCCATAACTTACATTTCTATCTTTGACCATTGTTTTGGGCTGCCTGAAGTGTGAGATTTCTATTGTATTTGCTTTTGTTTTCTAGACACATTTTCATTTGCCTTCATTTCAAAAATATATTCTTTATGGACATAGAATAATAGCTTGGCTATTATTTTCTTTTAGAAATTTAAAGAAGTAATTTCTTTATTCTTTATTGGTGTTAAGCTGTCAGTTTAACCTACTACAAAGGCTCCACGTCCTGATCATTTTTGGGAATGTTCTCTATCATTACTTTTAAGCTATTTTAATATAACACTACAGCTGTGATTTTCCTTAAATTTATCCTCCTTAGGATTTCCTTAAGTTTTATTAATCTGTCACTGTCAATTAATAATTTTTCATCACTATTAGAAAATCTCCACCATCATCTTTTCAAATGTTATTTCTGCTCCATTTTGTCTGTTCTTCCTTTCTTTTACATACCAAATGCGATGAAAAAATATGGTAAGGTTTTAAATTGCAAGATGATTACAGAAAAAAGAAATATTACTGTTAATTCCCATCAAAATATCCCTCTCCCCCTTGTTTTGAACACATCCCATTATTCTTGCCTGTTTCTGAAGCATTTCTGAAAGTCCACTTTTGTGAATTTTTGTCGTTGTACTATTGTTACTGCCTTGTTCATAATTGATTTGGAACATTTACCTTTGATGCTCATTTTAGTTTTGGAGGGAGCCAGAAGTCACTTATGCCAGATTTGGTGAACAAGGTGGATGAGGGCACAGCATGATGTTTTTATTTGACGAAAGTTGAAGTGTGTGAAACAGAGTTTCGTCATGATGGAAGATGAAACCATTTGCCCATTTCTCAGTCTATTTTCTATGCAAATTGTTTCTGAAATGCTCTCATCAGCACTTACTCAGAGGTCACCTGGGTATGATCTCAGCTACCACGATTCCATTAAGATCAAAAACCGCAATCAACATCACCTTGATGTTGTATCTTGATTGAAATACTTTTTTTCTGAGGAGCAGACCTAGTGATTTCCATTGAGACCTCTGACCTTGGTCTCAGGATTATAACCATAGCCCCAAATTTCATCTCCCATGTGACATTTCTCGCAAAGCTGGACTCTGGAGTGGTATCAGTGCACAACTCTAACGAAACTGACAAGTGCTGTTGTTTTTGTGTGACAGTCACAATACATGGAACGAATTTCATATTCATTTGCCTCATGTTCAAATCTTCTGTTAAAGTGCGTTGAACGGAATCAGAAGAGAAATTTAGATCCTTGCAAATTTCCCTGATAGTCCATTGCCTGTTTGATCAAATCATTTTACTTCCTCTCAGTGTCACCACAGGGTTTTGATGTTGAAGGGCATCCCGAGCTCTCGTCATCTTCAAGTGATTCACAACCATTATGAAATCACACGAGCCACTTGTAAATCATCTTCAGGATCATGGCAGCATCACTGTAAATTAATATTAAGATTTCATGTGTCTTTTCATCATGTTCTTTTACAGTTTGAAACAAAATTTCATGTTAACACTGGCTCATGATTCATGATTTGTGGCACGTTAAAATACCCACCTCTCAGCTCTAGCTCACGACTGACTGACCACACCAGACAAACCGCAACCTCTCACACACAGTTACTATGATACGCTGTTCCTTGCATTACAGATCCCTTCCTTTGTGCTGGGTGGCTCCATGCAGCCGCATTCACTCTATGTTTTGCTTTTCTGATCATAAAACTTACATGTTAAAGTTTTTGAAAGTGTCCCACATTGTTCGTATACTTTATTTGCTGTGTCGTTTTTTCTCTGTGCTTCATTTTGGATATTTTATGGACATGTCTTCCACGCGACCAATCCTGTGTTCTGCTTTTAAATGTACAGACTGAATTCTTATTTTTAAAAAATATACTTTTTTAGTTGGAGAATATTCAACTAATTCATCTCGCAGGTATCAAGTTTTAGGTGAAATTATCTATGTACCTGTTTTGCGTCTTTTCATTATCTTTCCTTAATATATTAATATGCTACTTTGGATAGTTTATTATTAACCCAAGCATTGAGATTACCTTGTTAGGCCTTGAAATTTTTTTTCTTATTTTTATTGTTTTCAATTTATATATTTATTTTATTATGTTATCTTTAATTTTTGTTTTTATTAGTATATATTTACAATTCTTAATGACCACATTCCTCATGGGGAGTTCATACATGTACAAAATAGATCATAATTCACTTTATATATCCTTTCCTCCTGGTTCAGTCTCTTGGTCCTCTTCCCATTTGTAAATAATCTATCTCTCTGGGAGATGTTTTTGTCCTTTTGTTGTCAGTCAAATGGCTCTTCCTGAACACAATATAGTTTTTCTCTTATATGCTAATCATTTAGTGTCAAGAAACTGCAAAAAGTTCCCATGATATCTTTTACCAGATAGTTTCCCTCCTCCCTTTTAGTAGTAGAGCAAGGTGATACTTCTCTCATTTCATTTAGGAATTGAAATGAGCTAGGAACTGAGTTGCAATTTTAGTGAAATTTAATCTCCCTTTGGATTGTACCCGTTTCTCTATTGTGTTGATGATAATCTGTTCAATCTTTTTCTCTGTATCTGGAAAAGATTGTGGATTGTTTAGGTTTTTTCCCACCTGGGGTTCTCTCTAATCTTCTGCCTTATATATCTTTACAATTTACCAAGTATGCTGCAGGAATTAATGGTCAAATGTCTGAGACAGATCCCCTCATACTAGGTAGATTTTCTCCCTAAATACTGTGTGTGACCTTAGCCTACCATATATACATATATATATATATATATATATATATATATATATGCATATGAGCATTTGAGGCTCCTCATGTTTACAATTTACCACGATTGACTTAAGTGAATTATTTGTTAATTTTTTAGTGTCGCCAAAGAAGCTTTCTGTTTCAGTATTTGATTTGTCTTCTCCAGTGTGAGTGTGAATCTTCCATTATATTGAGTGACTGAATAGAAGAAAAGGTGGACCAAAGAAGAATTCATCTCTAGAACAGGAAATGCCTTCAGGGAAAACAATACAACTGGCCTCCCCCAATTTAATTTAGAGTACAGTTCAACCCTTTATGGAACTCTGTTGCATGTAATCCTTATTTTTGTGACTCTCTGATATCATTTGATTTTGGTATGTTTTCTGACTTTCTTCCTTTTTGTTATAGCAGAAGTCTTTTTTTTTATTTAAGAGAAAAAAAGACATACAGAAAAGACAAAAAGCAAAAGAGACAAACGACTAGAACAAATGCACAACAGTAGCATTATAGGTTTACAAAACAGGATGATAGAAACTTGACAATGTTTGCAATATTGTGTACCATTACCTTCAAAATGGCTGGTTACATTAACAGATATATACATGTAAAATTGATCTAATCATATGAGTATTAACTGTTCTTTCTCAATAACTAATGTATTTAGCAGTGTGTTTGTTTTAGTTATCTTACATATACATATATACAGATTTATGTCTTTTTCCTTTTCCCTTCCCTCTTTCCCCCTTTCCCCTTCCCAATTACTTTTGCTCTTTGAGTAGTTTTTTACCCTTACATAGTA
>RJWM01049379.1:0-11138 GCA_004363535.1 Dasyprocta punctata
GTAATGGGATTTATGATTTTGTTTACATCAGTCTCCGTGGCGATCCACCATAAAAGATCAGTTGCTTGGCAACTTGGCATTGTGGCGCTGCAGTGGAGGGTGGAATTTTTTTTTGTCTCTCTGAAGTGAGGGCTTAAGGAATAATGAAAACTTCTGCTCATACTTCTCATGAATGCTTTTTATTTTCAAGGTCAACCAAATGTTTTTTCAGGAAAGACTAATGTACTTTTCTTCAAGCGATACACCGTAAAATGTTTCTTCAAGATTATCCTGTCTGTACGCAGGGGGACAACCAGCTCTGGACATTTTTATTCTCTGCTCAGTGCTACAAAAGAGTTCGGGTGACTCCGGGACTGTCATAATGGAGTGAGTCTCTCTTATTTACTGGCATTTTCTGCACTCATTAGCAAATGCTTTTTTTTTTTTTTTTTTAATGAGCTGCTATACACTGAATCACTTCTCATCTTAGAAACCAGTTTCATTTGGTTTGCAGTTGGTTTACTACGATCCCTTTGATGATGGGGTCAACGTTAGCAGAAGCCTGGAAGGCACAAAACTGTACCCCAATTTCCCTCTGAGGTTCCCTATTAACTATCGGCATTTTCTGCAAGCAAGCAAAGAGCTTGTTTCAAAACATTTAAATGCCCTTTCCTGACCTCTTGCTTAACGTGGGGACACATGAAGGGGAAAAGAAGCTGATTCATACAGATATGCACGGATATAGCCCAACCTGGAATTATGAAGGCTATGATGAAGATAATGATGGTGACCACAGTGACTAATTGACCATTTACCGTGTGTTTTATGTATATTATCTCGCTTAATTCTTGGAATGATCTTTAGTCATATGTCATCAGCTAGGAGGCCAGTCATAGGTGTTCTAACTGTGAAAACCCCCACAGATCAGTGTCTCCCACTAGCTGCCCCCATTTCCCCCCACTGCTCAGCTAAACTCAGTCCAGTTTCTCCTAGTGAGTGACCCCCACCCTCAACTGCCCTGGTGTACTAGTCAGCTTTCCATTACTATAACAAAATGTCTGAGATGATCAACTTAAAAAAAGGAAAGGTTTGTTTTGGCTCACAGTTTTGAAGGTTTCAGTACAGTACATGGTCAGTTTGCTGTGTTACTTTGGGCCTGTAGAGAGGCAGAATACCATGGCAGGAGCATGTGGTGGAGGAAGCTGCTTACAGCATGGCAGGCAAGAAGCAAAGACAGAGGAAAGGGCTGGCATCTGTGATATCTTTCCAAAGACACTCCCCCAGGGGCATAACTCCCTCCCACTAAGCCCCACCTCTTAGAGGTCCCACCTACTTTTCAGAAGCATCAGAATCTGGCCACCATGCCTTCCACATGTGGGTCTTTGAGGGGACACTTGTCCTAATCATAGTTTCTGGTCACAGATTTAGCAATGTCTCACTTTCACACTGGGTCAGATTTAGACTCCAAGACATTTTTGTGCCTGTAGTAGGTGTGATGGTAACTTACATGATAGCAATGACCCTAAGGCAGGGGTTATGACTTAGTATACTGGATTGGGTTATCTGAGAAGCACTCTGCTCGGATCTAACTGTGCATGTCACAGTTACTTTGAGGCCTCATTAATAGGTAGATATCTAAGCCTCACACTGAGAGACTAGGATTTATCAGGTCTGCTTTGAGGCCCAGGGTGCCTGTGTTTCCAACAAGCACTGAAAAGTTGCTGCTGGTCACAGGCAGCTCCTACGAGCAGCACAGGTCTCAGTGCTTCAACCTGGCCCCAACTTTGAGATCTGGAGGCAGCACTGCTTTAAGTGTGGGTCCAGCAAATGTTCATTGAGATACTTCACGATATCCAATTTTCTTGTTTCACCTTTTGCCAAGAACTCGGCAAGTATCCCATGTGTGGAGTGTTTACAATTTACACGCATTATGTTGTTTGTGGAGTGATTTATAACTTGCATATATCATGCTCCACGCTTTCTGGCTCAGTGGGGTGTGGTTTGGCCCATTTCACAAATTAAGAAAAGGGGGCCAGAATGCTGATTTACCTACAGCCGAAGGATGGCATAGGAATGACGAGTCATTTCCTGTGTACGCCACCAAGTTACCTATCTCTGTTCCCATCACGAAAGAGTTGTTTCCATCCTACAGTCAGCAGAATGCACGTGTATGGGGGAAAAAAGTCCTAAAATAGAGGCTAAGAGCTTGAGTTTTAAACACAGAGTCAACACCCATTTGCCTGTCTATTAGCTGGAAGTAGCATTGTATTCACTCTAATAGGCTTATGCACGGAGCTGAGTGTGTGTCCTGGAGTAGCCGTTAGTGTCTAGTATTCCTAGAGAGTAAGGAAGATATTAGACGGTACTAGGACAATGAAGCTTACTCTGCTCATGTTGATTCCAGATGTTCCATAGGCCTTGGTGATTTTTGCTTATCTCTGAACTGCTTGTACTGTTTGCAGACTATCGTGTGCCTTTGCTCATTTTCTGTTGCTAAAACCAGGTGCCATAGGCTGGGTAATCCACAAAGTGTAGATGGTTATGTAGCTCCTGATTCTGGAGACTGGGAAGTCTAAGAGCCCAGCCCAGCATCTGATGAAGGCCTCTTGCTGCATCATGAAAGACAGACATCACCTGGGACCCAGAGTGAGCCTGCCAGCTCGGGTCTTGCTTCCTGTTCTTATAAAGCCACCAATGCCGTCAGCAAGACTCCACCCTCAGGACCTCATCTAACCCCAATTATCACCAGAGGCCAGACCACCAAATAATAGCAACATACAGCTTTGGGGATTGAGATGAATTGAAGTGAAAAATTAAAAGGAAAGTGAATTAAAACAAAAAAAATTAAAGTGAACATTGGGAATTAAATGAACTTTGAAGTCTCACATTCAAATCGTAGTACCATGGTTATGGGTCATTTTGTTTCTTTTCTTCTTTCAAAGAAAGAAAGAAAAAAAGAGTTTAAGAAATTGGCTGTTCAGGCAAATCATAGATTGGCATGCTGGCAAATAGCTGGGATCATCAGAGAAAAATCATAGCAGGTTCGGTTTGTCAAGCTCTTAATGGGTGCCAATCAGAGCCACTGCAAGAGGAGGTGTGACATGTGAGGAAACTGAGGCTTAGAAGGAAACCTGCCCCACTTCTGCAACTTCTAAAGCCAGTTTTCTTAGTCACTCTGATGTATCACCATCCCTTCAATCAAAGATCAGGATCTAGCACTAATTTAAAAAATTATAAATTTGGAAAGAGGACATTCTCTTTTCTCACTGGAGCTTTGATTATGTTTCTTTTTTTTCCCTGCTTTCCTATTCCTCAAAGCCCAACCATGTGATATATTCAAAGACTGGGGGAAAGGAGGCAGAGGAGAGGGGACCCTTGAGATACAAATGAGGGAAAAAGTGTGTGTGTGTGTGTGTGTGTGTGTGCCTGCATGTGTGATCTGATGACTTGGGAGTTCCCTGGTGGTAGCTCAGTGTTCCTGGGGTCATCCCAGTGCAGAGTTTATGAACTCTTCACTCTGCCCTGACCTCAGGGTGCTGCAAGCTCACATTCCCTCTATCCTGGATTCCCTCTGAATCATCATTGGGAGATCCCTCAACTGCCTAAACTTGAACCTTGCTGCTATTGCTGTAGCTTATGCTGTCATCCTGAGAACAAGTATCCTTCTTAGCTCCTCGCATATGTAGGCACTCTGCGAGGTCGCTAACATGAGCAAACTTTTCCCAGTTGGAGACAGGTTTAAAGAGGCTCGGAAGGACCTGGGGATATAGCTCAGTGGCACAAGAGCCTGCCTGGCAAGCACAAGTTCTGGAATTCAATTCCTAGTAAGAAAGCAAGAGAGAGAGAGAGAGAGAGAGAGAGAGAGAGAGAGCAAGGAAGGAAGGAAGAAAGGAAGGAAGGAAGGAAGGAAAGAAGGAAGGAAGGAAAGAAGGAAGGAAGGAAAGAAGGAAGGAAAGAAGGAAGGAAGGAAAGAAGGAAGGAAGGAAAGAAGGAAGGAAAGAAGGAAGGAATGAAGAAAGGAAAGAAGGAAGGAAGGAAGGAAGGAAGGGGCTCAGGAACATGCTCAAAGACACACAGGAAATACATGTCTCGCACCAAACCTAAATCAGCCAACTTTAAAATACACGTCCAATTCACCCTTCTGTGCTACCTTTACGAGGTGCAGACAGGACCACCAACCTCAGAATGTTTGTGGGGAGAGGTCTCTCATGGAGTGGTTGTGGTCTCCTGGAACGCACCTTTGCCCTCTGCTACCCGATAGAGAGGCTGGGGGATTTTCACAGGTGCTAGGGAGTGGACATCCATGGGCCATAATAGGCATGTTCCTCTATCTCTACCTCAGCCCGAAACTGGCATCTCCTGGAGGACCAAGCTTGGTGAAGGAATGTTAGTCTACTTGAGGGAGAAAGATAGGGTAGAACTGGATAGGTGGGTGGAAAGCCTGCCCAGTGCAGCTGTTTTTTCCTACCATCACCCCCTGGCGTCTGTGGGAGGGGCGTGGAAGTTTGTTCCAAGACCCCATCAGTCGTAAGGAGAGCAAAATATGACGTCATTCAAATTCCTTGTATGAAATAGCTATGTAGTATTTACGTATAACCTGTGCATCCTACGCTTTAAATCACCTATAGATTGCTTATAATACCTAATGCTGTGTAAATGCAACGTAAATAGTTATTTTATTATATTGTTTAGGGGATAATCACATGAACAAAGATTTGCATAGATTCAGTACAGATGCATTTTTTTTTTCCAAATTTGGGGTTGAAGCCAGGGTCTTAAACTTATGAGGTGAATATTCTACCACTGAACTACACTCCAGCTCAGTAGAGATGCAATTTTTTTGTTTTGTTTTGGTACTGGGGCTTCAACTCAGGGCTTTGCACATATTAGGCGAGCTCTCCACCCTTGAGCTATACCTCCAGTCCTTAAATGCAATTTAAAAGAATTTCTTGATCCAAGATTGTTTGAACATGTGAATACTGAGGACAAGCTGTCCGTGATTCTATTTCAGGAGGAAGGCATTGGAGTTCTTTAACACAGACAGATCTCTGAGATATCTTTATTTTTAAATTAGTGCATGATTTCCATAGTGGCTGTACTAATTTACATTCCCACCAACAGTGTAGAAGGGTTCTTTTTTCCTGTATCCTTGCCAGCATTCACTGTTTCTTGTATTCTTGATGATAGCAATTCTGACTAGGGTGAGATGGAATCTCAGTGTACTTGTGATTTGCATTTCCCAGATGACTAAAGATGTTGAGTGTTTTTTTCTCCCAAGATGTCATTTTTAGATGAAAAAAAAAATGCATCAGCAGATAGCATGCCATGTACTTGAAGCAGAATAGTCACAGTATGATGTCATAAAGCCCCTGGGGGTATTTAGGGGCACATGCATGTCTGGAAGACGGTGTTCCTCAGCTGGGCTACTAGAGAAGGTGGAACCGGACTGGTGATCAAGGAGGACTTGAGCCTTATGCAAATATATTTTCATTTTAATTGCTTTTTAGTGGTGCTGGGGACAGAATCTGGGAACTTGGATACACTAGGCAGGCCCTCTATCACCGAGTTGCATTCCTGTCTCCAAGCAAAATAGATTTGTGGATGATTATAGCAATCAAATGAAACAGTTAACCTGACAGTTACAAAAGAAAAGGTCATTCATTTCTATAACTGCCACTTGTGGGTTGCCGCTTGACAAATCACATTTATATCCTCTCAATATCCAAGGCCCAGGCCTTCTATCTGCTGCTCTGGGACTTGATTTTCGTGCTAGAAACAGCACAGGTGGAAGCACCCGGTGTCCTTGACTTTGAGTCAGGGCTGGCGATCTCTTTCTTCCAGACCTTTTCCTCCTTTCACACTCTGTCTTCCACCTCTTTAATCCGTTACTTTTGAGGCAGCAAGCCAGAGCAGCAAAGGTTTGGAGGCTCTTCGCTCCAGACCCATCTGAATTTGCCCAGGAAGTAAGAATGACATTCTGGAGAGAGGGATTCGTTTGGTCTCTGCTTCCGCCACTGCTTCCGCCACTGCTTCCGCCACTGCACACTGCTCCAAGGCAATGGTAGACTCCTTTGTAAATTGTGCTCAGTCTCCCAAGGCAGGTGGATCTTTCTAACAGGGCCTTTCCTTCTCATTCGTGAGACGTGGGATTAAAGACACTGTGCTTTCCCTTTACCTTAAACTCCAATAATCCCCAATAATCTCTCTGCTGAAGATGGCCAAGTCTCCCAGGAGGCTGACTCACACTTCCTCTGGCTTGGGCAGCCAGGTGCCGGGGCAAGCACAGTCTCCTTGTGTTTCAGCTCCGGTGTCTGGATGGGGCTCAGGACCTGCTCTAGTGACCTGATATCAGAAGAAAATTCTTGTCTCTCTCTTGGCCATGTGATAGAACCTTGATCCTCATATTCCAAGGGCCCCAAACCACACAGCCAAACAGGACACATCACTTGTCACTTTCCTTCTTGACCTCCCACTGGAGTGGCAAGGAAGCCCAGACTTCCTTACTGGACACGGAAGTCATATAACACTGCAAGGGATTTGGCGACAGACCAACATGCTGGGCGAGTCTGAGGCAGATTTGGAAGATTGAAAGGATGGTTCCCTTGGAAATAATGACACTTTATTTTGATGCAATTGATGACAATACAGGCATTCCTGGGAAGAATCTTTATTTCCTAGTATAAATATGTAGCTGATGACCCTTCCTTGACAAGGCAGCCCAGTACAGAGACCAGGATATAGATTCCGGAGGCAGGATGATGTGAGTTCAAATCTCAGACTCTCCAAGCCTCGATTTCCTGGTCAGAAAAGTCAGTCTATAATAAGTGCCTCCATAGTTGTGAAGTTAAAAAACTACATACAGATATAGATATAGGCATAGAAATAGATATAGATATAGACATAGTTATAGATATGGGCATAGATATAGTTAGACACAGATTTGGCATATCCTGGGAACTCAGTAAATGGCAACTACAATTATATTAACATCTATGCGACATCAGTCAGGAGTCACAGTTACAAGTGACATAAACCCAGTTGCAATAAGTAATAGATAAGAAAAGGGAATTTATTGTCTTACTTAACTGACAGGTCTAGGAACTTCAGACATGATTTAATATAGGTGCTCGCAACTGAACTAGGAGGTGGAGAAAGACACCCATTCATCTAGATTTGATTCTTTAATTCAGTTGAACAATCCTAAGAGAAAAAAAGGACACATTTGTCAAGAGTTGACATGAATGATCAGATTACGCAAATTGGGAATGCGTAAGTGTTAAGAACATCTTTCTGTCCCTACGACCATTATTATGTCTGAGTAGTGATATATTAGGATCATGTGTGGGTCTTGGGTCTGTTCCTGCAACCAGAGACTGAGGTGAACTCCATATGAATGAGAGAGAGAATTATCAGGACAATCCTAAGGAAATCTGGTATAGGTGCTATTATTAGAAGGAGGGATAACAGACTTTAAGTAGCAAAACCAACACAGGGCACGTTTTTAGTTGATTCTGTAATTGCAAGGTTGGGTCAGCCTTGAAAGATTATAAGATTATTGATCAGTAGAAGCTCGCCATTAATTTCTCCTCTTCCTCCCCTCTCCCTCTTGCTTTTCCTCTTCCTCCAGTGCTGAACCCAGGACCTTACAACCCTAAGTACACACACCATACCACTGAGCTATATCTCTCGCCCCTTGCCATTAGTTTCTTTAGCTGCTTATGAGTCTTCTGGTTTCATAGTTTTTCAAAAATGCAAAGGAGTGACTGAGTTAATATGTAGTTTCTAATAGGTATGCAAGAATATCATTTGAAACTACCCATTGTCCTAAATTGCCATGGGACTAGACAAGTTAGAATTTTAAAAGTAATTAGAGTGAACTTCTAGAAAATGTGTTTGACTCTTACTATCAATGTGGGGGAGGGGGGACTAAGTGGACACTGTGTATTCCCAACCTGCTTTAAGGTGTGTTTCCCTAGGACATTTGATACTCATTATTTATTAATTGGGTACCTTTGGGGGCAGAAGTTCCCAAAATATCAGAAGGTCATTTTGCCATCAGAGAACAATGGATTTAATTCGCTCCATTCACCAGTGATTGGCTAAGCAGCTTGCTTTGAATGAGGGAGGGGCAGACCCACCCAAAAGGGCATCGAAGGACATCGTAAATCCACAATTAGCCAATACAAAACAGAATGCAGATGCCATGAAAGCGTGCAAGGTGCTATGGAAAATTCAGAAAAGGATACTAAGCATTTTGGAAGCTTACATCCCTTCAAGAAAGAGCTTGTATTGAAATGGGCTTGGAAGGGTGTGATTATGTTGGTGGACATTTTCTTGGTAGAATGAATCTGGTCTTGGGGTTCAAATGGGTAAAGAGTTTCTCTTTACAGCCCCAAAATAAGATCTGCAAAATTTCATAGCAAGTTTTTGATCTCCTAAAATGCTCTCACAAGCATTTTCTAAGAAACAGAGAACTCACCTTCTCCCAGTCACTTGCTACTGATTCGGAACTCAGTTCAGAGGGGTGACCTGCCTTGTAATGAATGTACCTCTGTTCCCTGGTTTTCCTGCTTCCCAGCCTTCCTTGAGCTGGACATGCTGGGATTTGTGACTTGATCTAGGAGTTGGATGGAAAGTGTTGCAGGTTTCAGAGTCTCACTACCCATAGCTCCCTGCACCTTTAGCATTACTTATAAGTAATGGATCACAGCTCATTAGCAAAATACCACAGGACAAGCCTTCCCGCTTCTCCAAGCTGATGGGAGCTCAGTGGTCAGCAATGTTCTGTCACCGTGTCGGTTCCTTGAGATCATGCGATCATGCAGGCTGCGATTTTTGAGTCTCTGAGCCTGCTTCCTTCACTCTGTGTACTTTTACCATTGGTGCATTAGTTTGTGCCTTGGAATGTCTTTTCACTATTTTTTTGAAAAAAAATTTTTTTAACTTTCCTCACCTCTTGCTCTATGCTATATCCAGACTGAAAGGCAACCCAGACAGGAGAGGCTTCTCCAGGCCAGAGCAGGGAACTGGAGTTCTGGGGCTGTTGGAGTTTGGTTTCCTCCATGGCACAGGTGCTGCTCCTGATTTGGTCAGGTGCTTTTGGTCTCTCAGTTGTGACTTCTCCGGTTCTGGAAAATACAAGATCCTTCTCGGAGCAGGGACACATTCTTCTGCTCAGTTCCTCCCTCCTGAGACCCTGGGCTTGAGGCACGGGACCTTGGGTGGTCTTAAGGTCTAGTTCAGAAGAGGTGGGACCAAAGAACACCCTACTAGGTTAGTGGTGGCCCAGGGACCCCCTGAGGTCTTCCCTGTCATCATGGACTGACATCAGTCTTTATAAAAATTAACCTTTTAGTTGCCAAAGCTTGTGTATACTTATGGTATACAACATGATGCTTTGAAATCTGCACACATTGTGGGACAGTTAAATCTAGCGAGTTAATGTATGTATTACACATGCTTATCATTTTGGGGTGGTGAGATCATTTAAAGTCTCTCTTAGTTATTTTCCAGTGCAATACTTGTCTTGGCTTTCTGTAAAGAGACTTTTAAAAACTGTGTTTGTTCTGAACATGTGAAGGTATTTCATGCCAACATCCCTTAAATAATGTGCTATACTAATTACTCACATGATTTTTTATGTTATATCGTGTTAGGTATTATAAGTAGAGATGATTTAAAGGATCGGGAGGATGCATGCAGGTTGGATGCAAATACTACATCATTTTATACAGAGAACTTGAGCATCCTTGGGTCTGTCTAGCCATGAGATTTTCTAGGACCATTCCCCTATGGATACCATTGGATGACTTTCCATTGCTATTAATATAGTCATTGTGTTACATAATAAGCCTCCTGAATCTGTTTCTCCTGCTTAAATGAAATGTAATTTTTGGCCAACCTCCCACCAACCTGCCCCCTGCCAGTCTTTATCAAATCTCTTCTCTTGTCTCTTTTATTAGCCAGGTCCTGGTCCCAGGGACCCCTCCCCCACTCTGCTCAGCTTCCTCAGGGGGTGAGAGGGTAGCAGGCGGCAGGGGAGCAGAAACTGCTGTCCAGCACATCGAAGGCAGTGTCTCTGAATTCGGGGACCCTCTCACCACCCAAAAGGGGAGAGCTGACTTTACAGCCCAAATTTCTGGCATACCACTTGCAACTGTGCCAACCTAAATACTTTTTATATAGAGATCCCACACATTCTCCGTAGGAAAGCCACCAACCTAAATGAGAAGATTAGAGACCTCCTGATATTTGGACACATTTAACATGAGAGAAAAAGCAAAAGCACAATGCTCCGTGCATGGGTGTGCAGCCTGAGAGCTGCAGCCACGGGAAATGCCGGGGTGTCAGGATTACAGCCAGGAAGAGGGAAGTATCTGTGCCCGCAGCCTGGTTGGAGAAACTGCTGGAGGAAAGGAGGGAGCTGGTGACCGGAGGGACAGGGCCTCTGGAATCCGCACCTCTGTGCTCTGCTTCCTTCCACTTCTCCTGTGGGCAGAGCTAGGAATGTAGTGACCGGGGTGGCCTGTGTGAGGGCAGGCTGCCCAGGGACACCCCAGGAAAGGAGGTTGCTAAACAGACCAGGATGGCTGCTTCATTTAGCTAGAGGCAGGCTCCCTGGGAGATGTGGTCCAAACCAATAGGACATTTCTGCAGGCAGGGCTGAAAGGGTAGCATATCAGGAAAGAAAACAAGGGTGCAGAAGACCAGTTCTCTTTGGTCTTCTGGTGTGTGTGCGTGTGCGTGCACGTGTGTGTGTGCGCGTGTGTGTGCATGAGTGTGTGTGTCTCAGTGTGTGTGGGGGAGCATGGATTCCTTTTCAGCTAGTGAATGAACTGTGGTGGTTTTCCCTACATTATTCGTGGGGACACATCACACTAGGGTGATAAAGAATCGCGATAGCTTCGTAAAGTCCTTGATGAGCCCTCCCAACTCTGGGACTCAAAGCTGGAAAAACCAATACTGCAGGCGTGGGAAGCACTATCAATAGTGGGGGAACCTTGCTGAATACTTTTGGTTTTGTTCTGCAGTCCTGAGGATGGAACCCAGGGTGCTCACATTGAGCTACATCCCCAGTACTTTTTCAAAATTTTGTGACAGGGTCTCACCGAGTCATTACATTGTCCAGACTGGGTTTGAACTTGTGATCCTCCTGTCTC